>JAMKQA010005219.1:0-15583 GCA_024699735.1 Posidonia australis
ATATTAATTTACTTCAATTCAATATTAATTCTATCTAAAATTGTGATTGGTTTTGCAAATATTTATTATACATTTATTGCTTTTAGTATCTTCCATAGACATGTGTTGTTCCTTGTGTTTACTATTTAATTGCTTATTTTTACGTTGAGTGAAGTAAATAAGCTACAAATTTTGGGAATGTCCCAATCTTTTATGCCAAAGTTCCCTTGAAATAGCTCCTAAAGCAGTAGCCTGTTGTTGTCCAGTTACTAAAATATAAAGACCTTGAATTTGCTTGCTAATGCCAATGATTCTATTCCCCAGAAGGTCCT
The DNA here is from genome assembly GCA_024699735.1 of Posidonia australis. Lineage (NCBI taxonomy): Eukaryota > Viridiplantae > Streptophyta > Magnoliopsida > Alismatales > Posidoniaceae > Posidonia > Posidonia australis. The sequence continues at coordinate 312 of JAMKQA010005219.1, forward strand.
GAATCAAGCAAAATTGAGCGAAAAATCTGAAATAACACTTTGCTTCTTCTGTAAATTTACTAATAGATAACAGATTAAATCTAAAAGATGGCACATGTAAAACATTGGAAACTACCATCTGAGGTGTAATAACAATGGTACCAACAGATTTCACAACTGCAGATTTTTCATCTGGCAATTTAACACACTGTTGAAAAAGCAAATTTTTAATATCTTTAAACTGATTATAATCACAACACATGTGATTTGTAGCACCGATATCAATGATCCATATTGATTTACTACTATCTGAAAACATAGCAGACAAACTCAGAGCAACATTTAATAATTTTTCAGACTCTAAACAAGACGTAATACCTACAGCACTGACTGACTGCTCAGAACTAACCAACTAAAAATACAATAAACATTGAAGTATAAGGCAGACACCCAGACTGAGTCTACATTGCTGTCACCACTTAATGTGCTGCACAACCCCATTATTCCATCTTGAAATAAATGGGTCATGGAGTAGTGCAACAAACTCATACTCTGCACTGCAAAGTTTGTCCTTTAATGAATGTGAGTGTCACTCAGATTGACTCCAATCCAACGTTTGGTTTTATGCCTCAACAAATATTATTTTGGAGCTATATATACTGAATAAAAACTCAGAAATTTCAGACATCTGAATATAATCAAATACAATTAAAATCATAGAATTTTCTATGCGTTGGCAAGTAATTTGTGTCCCATTTTTCCCTCCTCCTATTACCCTTTTTGTCCTGAGAAGAATCTTTTTGGTTGACACTATCTCCTTGTACATACATGATATGTGATTCCTCACATATTCCATAATCTTATTTATCCAATAACTTCAGATTCATTATATCAATATTCTTTACTAGTACTTCTATCAGAATGAATACTATTCACATCAGCTACTAGTCTACTAGTTATGGGGAGATATTTTAAGGATCTTAACGATTTTAGGGATATGAGCAGGATCCCTAGAACAATCTTTGCTAATTGTCATCTGTTTGTAATTGTCCTTAGGCTAATCTAATATTGTTTGTGTTATTTTCCTCCCATTGGGGTATACTAAGGCAGGGATCTCCAAGTGTTGATACTTAATTGATTCTTTTTAAGTGGCCAATGACTTGCTGCAAAATCAGCATCTAACGAAAGTGACTATCATTCCTGAGTTAATACTTATCTGATCATTATAATGCTACAATATAATTTTGTAAAGACATTTGTATGTTTCCAAACTCACCATGCATTTGAACTGCTTGCTTATCTAACTCTTTTTTGTTTTCCCTATCTTTGGATGCAAAGCAGCAGAAGGATTGGTTTTGTAAAATTGGCATCATTCTTTGGATCCTGACTAAGTGCATCATCATCAATACCTTTTCTTAGGCATTTAGTTTTCAGTTTATCCTTCCCACCTGACTTCCTCAATGCACCTGTGGCTATTATAAGCATGCTAGGTCCTCATAGCAGCAGCATATGTTACAGGAATATTTGTCATGCAAAACAATAAAAAGCATTGACAGCAAATCAAATAGCTGTATTGGTTTCCTTTTGTGTGTAAGAACAGTAGTAGTATCATTTGTTGTGCAAATCGTTTGTATGACTACATTTTCTTTTACCATATCTTGATATCAACCAATCAATGCTTAGATTATTTTTAGAGTAATTACATGAAAAAGAAAGAGTTCTTATGTTTAAAGTGTTGTAAGACAAATCTGGGAAGTAGCTATTCATAAAATATTTCCAAGACTTCCTAAAATCTTTACATTTTACTTGGAATTGTAAATTCTTGGTTAAGCAAAATAATTTGGGTCCAATGAGATTGTAGGAGTGCCTAAAGCCATGTATATATTTTTAAAAGGAAAGTTAACGTCACATATTTGACTGACATATTATTGAGTGCGGTTAGGTCACTCAATCCAATTCTAATGATTTTTTTCAACCAGAGGCTCAAAATTTTAGTGGCTTGAACTATTAAATTTTAATACTCTATTTTATGGTAAAAACAACTCAAAAAAATGTTGAATTTGATTGTTCTGTAGATTAAAGAGTGATATAAGCGGGGTTGCATGGCAATGTAGGTGACTATGTAGGTACCTACAGCCAACTATAGCCTCATTTTTTCCAAGTGTTTTTATGCGAGCTTTATGTTCCACTTGAATGACACCCTTACAAGTGAACATAGGCCATAATGAAGAGAAATTAAAGGATCTATCATAACCTTCTTTAAAAGGTCAATGAAATTGATTCCGAAAATTGGACTTTTTGAAATTACTTAGGAGAGAAAGAGAGTCAATTCTCTTAGCCTCTCTTTAGATGTAAGATAAGAAAAATAAGAATAAGAGAAAAATAGTATTACTATTCTGATAGTTTTATTATTTTGTTTAAAATTATTTTTTTTTAGAGATGAATAAGTGTATATAGAAGAAATTTTAGTTTGATTGTAAAATAGAATAAGTATCACAATAAGTGTTAGAATTAATGAAAAACATATAAATTAATAGTAATTGTTAATTAAGGCAAAGATAATCTCTATTATTGTTATCAAAGAGTGAAGAGTACATATATATAGGATGGGTAGAGAAATTCATACACTAAATGGATATCCAGTTACCCATTAACCTATATACTAAAGATATATAATATAAACAATAACTCTAACACTCTCCCTCAAGTTGGAGTATACACATCAAGAAGACTCAGTTTAAGACCCAGTTTGGTACATAGAGATTTAAACACTCCAATACTAAGATCCTTGATGAAAATGTCAGTTAATTGTTTAGATATGAATGAGTATGAGGAGTAGATATCACTCCTTTCATTATCAAATTTCAAACGTAATGGCAGTCGACCTTAATATACTTAGTGCACTCATGGAAAGTAGGATTGTTGGTAATGAAGATTGCAGCTTGATTATCACACAACATCGGCATAAGCATCTCAAATGACAAATCGAGCTCTAATAGCAGAGACTTGATCCACATTATTTCACATGTAGTCTGAGTAATTGACCTATATTCTGCCTCAACGTTAGAATATGACATCATATTTTGTTTTTTGCTGCGTCATGTGACTAGGTTGTCTCCTACATAAGTACAGAAATCAGATGTAGACTTTTTATTCCGTCGGTCTTTTACATATCTTGAATCTGAATATGCCATAACAATCACATAGCCATTCTTCTGATATATCAGACCTCTTCCTGGAACATTTTTCACGTAGAAAAGAATCCGCATAATCCCAACCTAGTGTATCTTTCTGGGTTCATGTATAAACTGACTCAGTAAGTTAACATCATAAGAGATATCTGGCTGAGTCATTGTCAAATAAATGAGTTTTTCGATCAGCCTCATGTATTGACAAGGGTCATCCAACAACTCAGAGCTGGTATCTCAAAAAGGTGGTGACTGTTCAATAGGCGTGCTCTTTGATTTGCACCCCAAGAGTCTTGTTTCCTCAAGAAGATCAAGTGCATACTTTCTTTAGGATAACATCATCTTTCCACTTGCATAAGTAAACTCTATACCAAGAAAATATCGTGGTTTTCCCAAGTTTTTAGTGATAAAATGAGATGCAAGATGCTTTTGACTTCTTTTATGTTCCCTTGGTTACTACCTCTTACCAGAATATCATCTATATATACCACAAGTAACACATATCCCTGATCAGTTTTCCTATAAAAGACAGTGATCCACAGTACACTTCTGAAAGCCTTCATCCATCACTACTTTGCTTAATTTTTCGAACCACGCTCTAGGACTCTGTTTTAGGTCATAAATTATCTTCTTTAGCTTGTATATCTTGTTCTCTCCCTAAGTAACATACCCGAGAGGTTGCTCCATAAGAGCTGTCTCTGTGAGATCTCCATACAAGAAGGTATTTTTCACATCAAGTTGACAAACATCACGTGTAATTGATAGCCACAGAGAGAATAACCCTAATAGAGTTGAGGTGAGCAACTAAAGAAAAGGTCTAATCATAATCAATACCATGCATCCGAGTGAATCCTCGAACTACTAATCTGGCTTTGTAGCGATCAACTGTGCCATCTGCTTTGTACTGGATAGTATAAACCCAGCGACTGGTGACTACTTGAGCTCTAACGGGACGGGTCATTAACTCCCATGTGGGTCACTAATTCCCACGTGTTATGAGCTATCAAGGTAGCTACCACTTCGTCCATTGTTGTCTTCCAGTGGGAAAGTAAAAGTGCTTCCTGAGAATAGACTTAGAGGAAAGAAACAAAGCAAAGGCACAGAAAGTAGGAGAAAGAGAGTCATAAGAAATAAAATTAGAGATTGGATGAGAAATGAAAGAACGACTACCTTTCCAAAGAGTTATAGGAAGATGAAGATCATTTGGAGGCAGATCTGCATTCGAGGAAAAAGCTGATTCTATCGCTGGTGGTCTCTACCGTTGTTGATATACCTGTAAGGGACGAGGTGGGTCTGTTGTACCAATACTAGACTCAACAAGTGGAAGAGGAATATACTCAACTGTGGGTTCCTCCGAGACACTCGAATCACAAAAGTATTCCGTAGACTTGAAGAATGTGACATCTGCAGACACAAAGTAACTTCCAGATGATTGATGAAAACATCGTTACCCACGTTGAGTTCTGGAGTACCCCACAAATACACATTTGATGGCTCTTGAAGAAAATTTGTCAAGGTCTGGTGAGAGATCCTAGACAAAGGTCATACACCCAAATACCCGAGGGGTCAATGAATACAACGTGGCATCTTTTTGAAGATGTTGAAGAAGGATCTCACCCCTTAGAGGACTCGAAGGCATCCTATTGATAAGATAGGTGGCAGTAAGAACAACATCAGACCACAGATATTTTGGAACTTTCATTTGTAACATAATAGTACGAGCAACATCAAGATTGTGTATGTGCTTTTGTTCTGCTACCCTATTCTATTGAGAGGTGTGTGGACAAATGGTTTGATGTAGATGCCTAAAGATGCACAAAAGATGCACAATAAGATTCAACATTGTTTTGAACAAACTTCAATGCATTATCAGTACGCAAACACTTGGGAGTAACACCAAACTGATTTTTTATTTCAGAAACAAAAACTTTGAGTACATCATAAATGTGACTATGATCTTTTAACAGAGATACCCATTTATCGATATATCCAAGACACTTTAAAAAAATCATCAATAAAAACAATATAGTAACGATAACTAGAAACAGACGAGACTCTGGTGGGACCCCAATGTCACAGTGCATTAACTCAAACAAATTTGAACTAGACGCTAGACGCAACTGACGAAAGAAAGCATGATGATGCTTTCCTAATTGATACGACTCACATTCAAAAGGGGAAACAGTCACCCATGGTAGAACTTGTTGTAACTTCTGGTGAGATGGATGACCCAATCGGTAGTGCCATAGCAAAGACGGTTCTGAGGTAGAAGCCACAGACGTTAATCCCCGAGGTATCTCGTAACTAACCAGTAGGTACACATCATTTCTACGCTCATAGCCTAAATCAATCCTCCTCATTCACAAACTCTGGAAATTGCAGTGAAAAGGGAAAAAAGGTTATACAACAACAAAGTTGTTTTCTAATAGCACTAATAGACAGAAGATTGATAGGAAAGTTAGACACATATTAGACTTTATCAAGAGAAATTTAGGAAGAAGTTTGCACAACTCATTCTCCAGAAATAGGACAAGATCGACTATCAACAATGGCCACAGATCGAATATCAGACAACTATGACAAACGAGTAAACAAGTTTTTTGTGCTTGACATATGGGAGGAGGCATTGGAATCAATTATCCAGAAGGGATCCTTGGAAGTCAGGAGAGTACTAATACCTGTGAAAGTGGAGTGAGAGGCAGTGATGGAGTCAGTGATCTTTAGCTATAGGAGTTTGTCATACTCAACCTGTGAGATAGTAACTGTCGACTCTTCACTGGTGGAAGAGGCTAGTGGGGACTCAGTAGTAACATGTGCAGATGAAGAAGAATTGGACCATCTATGTAAATCCCAACACCTTTCAAAAAGGTGATTAGTCTTGCCACAATGAGTTTAACGAGAACGTCTTCCAGCATCTATGCAACCACGACTCCCTCCACGAGAGGCACCACGCTTACGACCACGTGTAGCTATAATAATAGGATAATATAAGGTCTGAATTTTCAGAAACAACGAAGGAAAAAATTATGTAGATGATTATAAAAAACTGTGTAGATGATTATCCTCCAGAAAACACATAGCAACCATCTACCGAAAATACTACCACCCAATCCGAAGGCTTAAACACCAGTAGATATCACATATGTACCCACAAACAACGAAAACAGGAGACAAGGAGGCCTAACACATGGTCTACCTATTAGATGGAGGACATACCAGGGTTGAACAACCCTTTCCAGCGAGGAGACGGGGTCGCCAGCGTCTTTGGTGGTTGCCAAAGTGGCAGCCGACGACAGGAGGGAGGAGGTCTGTCTGCGGAAGGGGCTAGAGGGGGACACTGGCATAAGGGGAGGGGCTAGGAGGCTACATCAGCCTAGGGGCTAACCAACAAGAGGGGAGGAGGCTACGGGAAGTGGCGGTTGGACGGTAGGAAGCTTGGATGGTGTTCGACGGTGGTTGCTGGTCCCTTTCTTCTTTTTTTAAGGTTAAAAAACTCTGTATTCTTGATACCATGTTAGTTAGCGCAAAGATAATCTCTATTAGTGTTGTCAAAGAGAGAAAAGTACATATATATAGGATGGATAGAGAGAGCTATACACTAAATGGATATCCAGTTACCCATTAATTTATATACTTTGGATATATAATATAAATTATAACTCTAACAGTAATCAATTTAATTAGTAAAATATATATTGAATTTGAAACATGTATACATCATATTAAATATGTATTATTCTTATATAAAAATAGATATATTGTATACATACATGTATTAGAATAACTTAGAGGAATAATTTTATTCCATCGTTCCTGCAGAATAACTATTCTGGAATAAGTAAATCAGAATATAAATTATTATTTTGAGTTTATTTCGATATTTACACAATCAAATAGAATATTAATTCTTATTCTAATTCTTATTCTAATTCTTATTCTAAGGTTGCATTTGGAAACGCATTTTTTTACGTAGCTTATTAAGAAAAGTTGACATTTTGTTAAGTTGTATTTTTTGTAGCTTTCATGGAGGTAAAGAAAAGTTTGTTTAGTTTGTGTCTAATAAGCACTTATGAGTTAATTAAAAGACTATATTATCCTCGCAATTGCAGTCAACTATCGCCTACTTGTCGCACCGTCGTCACCGTCCGTCGTCGTTGATCACCATTGCCATTGTTGCCCTCCACATCTGGCGTCATTGTCGTTGTCGATAGTCATTACCGTCGTCGTCGTCGTTGGTCACTACTACCTCTACTGTCGTCAGTCACTACCGCTACGGTTGTCGTTGACTGCCACTGTTGCAATTATCGTTGGTCATTACCACTATCGCTGTTACCGACCACCACCACCATCGCTGTTACCGACCACCACCACCACCGCCACGGGTCGTTGGTCATTGTTATCGTCGTCGTCGTTGGCCACCACCACCACTGTTAGCCATCAGCACCATGACCACCGTCATCGTCAGCTATCGCCATTGTCAGTCATCACCATCGTCGTCTTTGTCGGTCACCACCACCATCGTCGTCATCGATCTTCATCATCACTACTGTCATCAATCACCACCACCACTGTCGTCATTGGCCATTACCACAGTTTTCCTCGTCGGCCACCACCATCACAACTATCATCGGCCACCACTACCGTTGCAGTGAGTCGTTGGCCACCACCGTCGTCGCTGTCGTTGCAGGCCACCACTATTATTGTCGTTGTCAGTCACCACCACCATCGTGATCATCAACCTCCACCATCTTCGACCGCTACCATCGTCGTCATCGTCGACGGCCACCACAATCACTACCATCGTCGACCACCATTGTCACCGTCGTCGTTGGCCACCACACCATTGTCGTCGTTGGCCACCACCACTGTTGTCATGTTTTAGTTCATGTTATGATTAAAATCAACTTCTAAGGATATCGTTGAAAAAGTTAATATTCATAGTTTTCCGTCGTTGGCCACTGCCATCACTGTTGTGTCGTAGCCACTGCCATCACTGTTGTGTCGTAGTTCATGTTATGATTAAAATCAACTTCTAAAGATATCGTTGAAAAAGATAATATTCATAATTTTTCAAAAAGTTAATACTCATTAATTTTTCTAATTAGCTATCTTAATAGTTTAAAATGAATTAAAAAGTTATCAACAGTTCTTTGTAGTAAAGTTCGATAAATTGATTCGTTTGGAAATTTTAATTAGACAGTAAGCATTTAACACAATAAATTGGTGTAAAAATGCGATCCCAAAAGCTACCTATGATGTTATTTTGACTCAAACGAGACTTAAGAAATTGCCACCAAAAAAGTAGTCCTAACAGAACTACTTTTTTGTGCGCCGGATGCACATTTCTCATCGTTGAGGAAATATTGGGAAAGCGGCTTTCCTGTTGAATGATCCTTTATGCAACCTCGAATTTGTATCATATGTTTCATTTCCAAGTTGATGTGAATGGGGTGGAATGAAGAAAATGCTTGAATGCTGCTTATAAAATTACACTATCATCTAGATGCTTAAATGCTTGGATTGTTGGAGAAATTCTCGGCGAATTTTCCCTTGACTTAAAAGCCGAAATCGCTCAGGTTCTCTTTATATGAGATCACTGTTACAGTTGTAATGGCGTAACGCATTATTACTACCTTATTTGTTAAACAAATCCCTTGGGCAAACGGATTTATATCCCCCTAATGATCCACAAATGAAAGTCATTGGCACATTGCAGCTGTGGCATGCAGTAGGGACGAAGCATGATCAAGTGGGTTTCATACCATAACAATGGATTTTTTTTACCCTCTCAAGAGGAAATTAATCAATTTTGCTAAGACAACTTGTTCTTGAAGGGGGGATGGGGGTTGTGTTTTTGTAAATGAAAGAAAATCAATGGAAAAGAAATTATTTTCTTTTTGATTAAAAAGTATGTTTAAAATCATAATGTTTCTGTATATTTTCTGTTGTTGGAAAGTAAATTTCTTTTCTCATAAAGGTGAAATTTGAGAGGGAAATATTTTCCTTGCTTTGCACTTGTGTATTTGTAAATGAAAGGAAATCTAGGGAAAATAAATTATTTTCCCTTTAATTAAAAAGTGTGTTTAAAATCATCATGTATATTTTGTGTTGGAAAGTAAAGTCCTTTACTCATAAAGGTGGAATTTGAAGGAGGGATATTTTCCTTGCTTTTCACATGTGCACAAATTTTTTTGTTGAAGTTAAATGGAAAATAAAATTTCCTTTTGACTCTATAGGTCCTTAGTGATAACTTTATTGTTGCAATTTCAAATATTTAATTGAAGATCTTTGATTTGAGTCTCCATCTTACAATTTTTGCATTTATATTTGATGTGTCTAACTTGAATACTTGCAGACACTTTGTTTCTCTGTCCGTTAAGGCCTAGCTATCTGCTCCAATCATACAGCCGTGGGACACTGTGCCAGCCCACTGTATATACTATTCTAGAAGCATAAGTATGTGTTTTAGCTGAATTTATTAAAATGTTTCTAATAGTTTTACAGCTTATTAATTCAATCCCACTTCTTCGGTAAAAATGATATACGCTAATGTCATCAACAATTGTTGGTTTGTTTCGACTTATTTCGTCTTCCTGAATTTTCCTAAAATGCAGCTTACTGATTTTTGCTGAATGAGGCAATGCACGAGTAGAAACATTCAAACATGGTATGGTGCATTAGATTTAATTGTTTGAATGAAATATTTGTATATTTACATGTAGGAAGTGGTAAACATAAGTAGCAGAAAATGATAAATAAGGGGGCATTGGTGGAGCAAAAAGTAGTTTGTGGAAACGATTAGTTTTGTGGTTTGGATTAGATACAGGTTCAAACTTGAATGTCTTATAATAATATGATTTCACCAATGATGCTTTGGTTCGAGTATCTCAAACTCCGGTCCCCAATCCAACACCCATCTGTTTACTGAGTTTTATGATATCATCCATGATCACACCAACCACGAAAAAAATATGTTTTTTGACAATTCATCTTTTGTCCAACAGGACCAATGGATTCTATCTACATCTCATGATAAATTCCTCCCTTAAGGCTCCCACATGTCCTGTTCCTCGTAAGTCAAATCTGGAAGGGATGAAATAAGTTGATGAGCATCCACTACCAACCATCAGCAAGAGTCCTTGTACAGGTGGGAAGACAAAAAAACCACCTCACCAGCTATAGCTGATACTCATCAAATCTCCTATCCTACCATTGTCTATAAAAAAAATGTCCAACCATTTGAACAACCGATACCTTTCAGTTTTCCTGTCAGTTGTGGATCTACACATGCTCAATTAAGTGGGCGAAGCTCAAAGATTCTGAAGGCCTTCCAACCGCACAAAACTAAAATTGGACCACAGGTTTGTGTAGAAGGGGACGCTGTAGGCATAACTGTCAGATCATACGAAGGATTCTGACGACTTCACCTGCTCAATATTCAAATTGGACCACACTCACAGGGTTGTGTAGAAGGGTATGAGGCACAGATGTGAGTAATGGTCATTAAAGATCATTTCAAATGAAAGGTGAAACGGTCACATTAAAGATCATTTCAAATGAAAGGTGAAACGGACGACCGTTTCACTCATTTATGGTCGAATTAACTCCGACGGTTACTAAGTCTTTATGGTCCGTTTCACCCATTCATGGTCGAATTAATTCCGACGGTTACTAAGTCTTTATGGTCGAAAATGAAATGACTAAGGGGAACCGTTGGAAGAGGGGCGGAGGGGGTGGTCGAGGTCCCCTATAAATAGAGGAGAAGACAAAGGAAAAGAGATAGTGAAATACTTACAGTGATCTTCTCCTACTTGACCATCGCCGGAGTCCTAATTGCGCAACCTCGGAACACTCCTGTTCAGTCGTCCCTTTTTTTCAACAAGTGGTATCAGAGCCGTCGTGCCGCCGCTGCATCCCCGCGGTGCCTGAGCTCGCCGTGCGTCACCGCTGCTCCCCTTGCGCCCTCTTACTGCGCCGTCTTCCCCTCGCGTGCCCCTGTTCCGCGCCGCCGTCGCTGCTCCCCGCGCGCCCTCTCACCGCGCTGTCTTCCCCTCGCGCGCCCCTGTTCCGCGTCGCCATCGCTGCTCCCTGCCCACCCTCTCACCGCACTACCTCCCAGTGTGAGATCGTGCGCTCCTGTTCTGCGCCATTGCTGCTAGGGGTGGGCACGGTTCGGTTTGGTTCGGTTTGAGACAAAACCACAAACCAAACCATATAGTTCGGTTTGAACAATTTTCAAACCGAATCGAACCATTGTATCTATTGAAACCGAACCAAACTGAACCATTGAAAATCGGTTTGGTTTGGTTCGGTTTGTGGTTTAACCATTTAATAAATCTTAATTTAATTTTAGTACTTTAAATGATTTGTTTGACAAGTTGAGTTTCCTGTAGTCCATTGCAGCATTCAATATTTACATTCAATGGATGTTTCAAGTTCAAACTCTTCACTACATTCAATATGCTTTCCACACACCACTTTGTTTTATTATCTTAGATTCATGAAATGCTAAGTCATCTATTCTTTGAACCAACCACTCCATCAACCTTAACAGCACATCCAGCACCAATGAGGATATTTTGTGGTTTCATATCACGGTTGGAGTACAAATAATGCAATGCTCTTACTTGTAATATTTTTAAGTATTTAAACAAGGAACAAAATATATGCATATTGAACCGAGATCACCAATATTTGCTTAAATCAAATGTTACAAAATGGAGTGATCAGTGCTAGCTACTTTGCAATAGCTTGAACTTGTTCCTCTGGAAGACACTTCTCATCCTCAAGAAATCTCAAAAAGTTCACCCTGTAAAAAAAGGTGTAGCGTTAAACATATCTGATCAACTCTTCTTGTCTCTCCAAAATAATGTCAATACTTGTACCTTGGCTAAAAAAAAAATACCAATGCAAACTCTGTAACAACACAAAATTCTTCAGGACTTTCAAAATGCATCCAGCCATTCATCAATTCAGTAGGCGGCAGTCTGAGGATGGGAGGAGGATGACGGCGGTCTGAGGCTCGGGCAGCACTCGCAAATGGGGAAGAAATAAGGGATTCCAGAGGGAGGCAGGGAGCGGCGGTCGCTAGTCGGGCTCGGGCAGCACTCAGCAGGCGACGGTCTGAGGATGGGAGGAGGATGACGGCGATCTGAGGCTCGGGCAACACTCGCAAATGGGGAAGAAATAAGGGATTCCAGAGGGAGGTAGGGAGCGGGTCTACCTCGAAATCTCGAATGGTGGCAGCATGGAGGAAGAGGTGAGATCGACGGCGATGTGGAGGAAGAGGCGAGATCAGCGGGCGGCGACATTGAGGAAGAGGCGAGATTAGCGGGCGGCGACGTGGGGGAGAACCAGAGAAGGGCAGCACTCAGCAGGCGACATCGCGGCGGCCCCAACTCGCGAATGGGGAAGAAAAAAGGATTAAGGCGTCGTTCACTCAACCCTAATTCCTAAATGCCTACTTATATATATTTATATATTTTAAATATTTAATAACTAATATATATATATTATATTCGGTTCGGTTAAACCACCCTTAAAACCACAAATCGAACCATAAGGATCGGTTTGGAGATATTTCAAACCGAACCAGACCATTAAATTTGAAAAACCGAACCAAACCGCTAAAAATGGTTCGGTTCGGTTCGGTTAACTGGTTTGGACGGTTTGGGTGCCCACCCCTAGTGGTGCGGCGTGGCTGAGGTCCTGGAGGCTTGTGGCGTGAGGATCTGGAGGTCTGGGGCGCTCTGGAGCGGCGCGGCGGCTGGGGGCGTCAGACTGCCGTCGCCGCGGTCATCGCTGGCGAGGCGCGTGTCTGAGGAGCTCGGGCGGCCGTGGCGCGGTTCTGAAGGCACGGGCGTGTCCGGGGGAGGCCGAGGATGCTGAGGGGATGCTTGGATGGCTGCGACGAGGCGCGGAGGCGTCGGGGACGCGTGGACAGCGGAGCGCCGGTCGTCTTCTTCGGCGTCGGCGACTGCGGGGGCGATTTTCCGGCGATCCACGTGGAGGTGGCTGGAGGCTCCGGAGCGGCGCGGTGGGGCCCGGTGACGTCGAGGGAGACCAGGGGAGTAGATGAGAAGGCTCGGCGGTCCAGGCAACTTCCTGGACCCCCCCACCTCTATTGCCAGAAAACAGCGACGGCGGGGCACGGGAGGCAATTCCGACCAGAGAAAGCCTCTGGTTTTCTCGGAGTTGCCTCAGGGAGAGAGAGAATGACCTAGGAATACACAAATTAAGAATTGGAAGGGTCCAGAATGGCGTACCTGGCTTGGAGGACCTCTGCACCTCGCTGGAGCTTCTGGAAGTGGCTGTCTGCCTCCTACGCGATTCCTCTCGCTTCTGGTCCTCTCTCTCTTGCTCTGAAATGGCTCTGAATGTCGCTCAAAATCCTCTGAATTCTCTCCCCCCTCCAACGCTGGCCTCCTCCTCTCCTTTTCTTTTCCCGCCTGCGAGCTCTGTCTCTACGGCCACCTACTCCTGCGTGTAGCAGAACGGCCACCTACTTATACAGCCGTTACGCCAGCTTGGCAGGCAGCCAGCGGCTGTCCCCCACGCGCCATGGCCTGTCCCCTTGCGCGCCGGCAACGGATGAACGGTGATCCAGCAACAGTTGATCCAACGGCTGGCTGAGGCTGCTCTGTGATTGCTGGAACGGTGTGGCTCGAGCTGGGCTGAATGAGCTCAGTGGCTGGTTGAGAAGAGCTTGGAGGTTAAATGGGTTCGTGAGGTGTTAAGGAGGACTTGTGATTCAGTAAGGGAGATTGGGTTCAAATAAAGTTTGGATATTTTAGATGTAAACTTAGGCCAATGAAAGGAAATGTGATATTGGGCTTAAGTTTGGATGGAAGAAGTTCAATTGTGGGTTGAGCCATTATGGACTTTGGACTTCATGGGCCTCCATGGGCTTATGTGGGCTTTGTGGGCCCCCATGGGCCCAAGTGGGCTTCAATGGGCCCAAGTGCATTAAATGGGCCTAAAATAGGTTAAATGGGCCTAAATAGGTCTTGTGAGCCCAAGTGGGCTCAAATAGGACTTAATGGCCCTAAGTGGGTGTTCATGAGCCCAATTGGGTTTCCATGAATTAAAAGGGCCTTGATAGGGTTAGAGCTCAACCACCACATCTTCATCCTGCAAAATTGGAAATTTGAGGTGTCTACACTATAGAAAGTAGTTTTTGTTTTACATGTTAATTTATTAGTTACTAGACCATATACAGTGGGATTTACAAACAAGGATTTTCCCCAATGTCATGGGAATTCAAATTGGTAATTAAATCTCATGATTTTAGGAATGATTTTTCTAAGTGGTGGTTTTGATTTCAGGTACAAAGGTAATTGTTAGATTTGATTATCAAATTTTGATTGAGATTGACAATTGAGAGTAAAGATTTTACTTGTTTTATGTAGGGATGGATTTTATTGCATTATTACTCTTTATTTATGTTATTTAATTATTTATTATAAGATATGGAAGTTCATTATATAGTTGGAAAATAAACATGTTTTGTAAAACAAACTGCTACAGAGTGGTTGGAGATTTAGGAGTGTCAGGTTATGGCCATCCAATAAAAAAAACATATTTTGTGGAGATAGAAAGAGAAAAAGAAAATTTAGTGCGTGTTTGGGAGAGAGAGAGAGAGAGAGAGAGGCGGAGTGTGCATGTAGAGATGGAATTTGGGCCCGGCCCATGAATCTAGTAGCCTGCCTGAGCCTGGATCAGGCCGGGCAGGCCCGAAGGCTGGTCTGGGCTGGGTCGGGCCGGGCCTGTTACCGGGCTTAAGGGTCGACGGGCCGGGCCAGGCTAGGTCGGTCCATTGGGTCTAAAAAAATTTTTAAAATTATTATTTTTATTAATAAAAAAATATTTGAAATACAAGAATTTTTTTATATAAAAAATACAAAAGATATTTACATCATTTGTTTTACATTTTTTTTTTCAATTTTTACATCAAGAATTATTCATTTGGGGAGTCTGTTCTGCTTGTTGAAGTTGATGTCGCATCATTGTCTTCTTCTGATTCAGACTTCAAGCTCAATCCTTGAAAACGATCAACCGCATCGTACCAATCTTTTAAGTAGACGGAGGCTTCTACAGACTTCTCTG
>JAMKQA010005220.1:0-14790 GCA_024699735.1 Posidonia australis
TCATGTACATGGTTTTCCTTGTCTTCCATAATAGATTAGGTGGCGACTCCGTTTTATTTTGCTTTTTCGACGTGATTTTGCCGACCGATTTCGCATTCATTTGCGGAATCTCCTCGCCGGCATGGTTACAACAGGCAGCTGCTTGGAACCACCAAGTGTGAACAGGGTCACTGCTTGTGTACAGGCAGCTGCTTGGAACCACCAAGAGTGAGCCGAGTCGCTACTGGTGTACACGCAGCGGCTGGGAACTGCCAAGAGTGAACAGTGTTTCTGCTGGTGTACAGGCAGTGGCTGGGAACGACCAAGAGTGAACCAAGTTGCAGTCGGTGTACAGGCAGTGGCCGGGAACCACCAAGAGTGAATCGAGTCGCTATCGGTATACAGGCAGTGGCTGGGAACTGCAAAGAGTGAGCCGAGTCATTGCCGATTTACATGCAGCAGCTTGGAACCGCCAAGAGTGAACTGAGTCACTGCCGGTGTACTAGTAGAAGATGGGAACCGCCTTAAGTTACCCGAGTCGCTGCTGGTGTACAGGCAGTGGCTGGTAACCACCAGGAGTGAACCGAGATGCTGTAGGAGTACAAGCAGCAGCTAGGACCAGCCAAGAGTGTACCGAGTCGCTACTGGTGTACCGGCAGTGGCGGGGAATCGCCAAGAGTGAACTGAGTCGCAGCGACTGGGAACCGCCAAGAGTGAAACGTGTCGCTGCTGGTGTACAGGCAGCGGCTTGGCACTGCCAAGAGTGAGTCGAGTCGCTACCAGTGTACAGGCAGCGGCTGGTAATCGCCAAGAGTGAACTAGGTCGCTACTGGTAAACAGGCTACTGTTGGGAACCACCAAGAGTGAACCGAGTCAATGCTGGGGTACAAGCAGCGACTGGGGACTGCCTTGAGCGAACCGAGGTGCTGTCGATTTACAGGCAGTGGTTGGGAAATGCCAAGAGTGAACCAAGTTGCTGTCGATGTACATGCAGCGACTGGGGACTGCCTAGAGTGAACCGAGTCGCTGCCGATTTACAGGCAGTGGTTGGGAAACGCCAAGAGTGAACCAAGTTGCTGTCGATGTACATGCAGCGGTAGGAAAACGCCAAGAGTGAACCAAGTCGCTGCCGGCGTACAGGCCGCGTTTGGGAACTGCCAAGAGTGAGCCGAGTCGCTGTCGATGTACAGGCAGCAGCTCGGTACTGCCAAGAGTGAACCGAGTCACTGCCAGTGTACAGGTAGAGGCTGGGAACCGCCAAGAGTGAACCGAGTCGCTGCCGGTGTACAGGCAGCAGCAGGGCACCGCCAAGAGTGAACCATGTCGCTGCCGGTGTACAGGTAGCGGCTGGGCATCGCCAAGAGTGAACCGATTTACATGCAGCAGCTCGGAACTACCAAGAGTGAACTGAGTCCCTGCAAATGTACAAACAGAGGTTGGGAACCGCCCTAAGTGAACCAAGTCGATGTTGGTGTGCAGGCAGTGGCTGGTAACCACCATGTGTGAATCGAGATGCTGTAGGTGTACAGGCAGCGGCTGGGACCCGCCAAGAGTGTACCGAGTCGCTGCTGGTGTACAAACAGTGGCAGGGAAGCGCCATGAGTGACTGACTCGCTGCCGATTTATAGGCAGCGAATGGGAACCGCCAAGAGTGAACCGAGTCGCTGCTGGTGTATAGGTAGCGGTTGGGCACCGCCAAGAGTGAGACGAGTTGCTACCGGTGTACAAGCAGTGTCTGGTAACCGCAAAGAGTGAACAGGGTCGCTGCCGGTGTACAGGAAGCTGCTTTGAACCACCAAGAGTGAACCGAGTCAATGCCGGTGTACAGGCAGCGGCTGGGAACCGCCATGAGTGAACCAAGTCGCTGCCTCAATCCTGGCAGTGGCTGGGAATTGCCAAGAGTGAGCCGAGTCGCTATTGAATTACATGCTGCGGCTCGGAACCGCCAAGAGTGAACTGAGTCACTGCCGGTGTGCAACCTTAATCGAACGAGTCGCTGCTGGTGTACAGGCAGCGGCTGGTAACCACCGAGAGTGAACTGGGTTGCTGCCGGTGTACAGGCAGCAGCTTGGAACCACCAAGAGTGAACCGAGTCACTGTCGGTGTACAGGTAGAGGCTGGGAACCGCCAAGAGTGAACCGAGTCGCTGCCGGTGTACAGGCAGCAGCTGGGCACCGCCAAGAGTGAACCGAGTCTCTACCGGTGTACAGGTAGCGGCTGGGCATCGCTAAGAGTGAGCCGAGTCGCTACCGGTGTACAAGCAGCGGCTGGTAACCGCCAAGAGTGAACAGGGTCGCTGTCGGTGTACAGGCAGCTGCTTGGAACCACCAAGTGTGAACATGGTCGCTGCTGGTCTACAGGCAGCTGCATGGAACCACCAAGAGTGAGTTGAGTCGCTATCGGTGTATAGGAAGTGGCTGGGAACTGCCAAGAGTGAACAGGGTTTCTGCTGGTGTACAGGCAGTGGCTGGGAATGACCAAGAGTGAACCAAGTCGCTGTCGGTGTACAGGCAGTGGCTGGGAACCGCCAAGAGTGAATCGAGTCGCTATCGTTATACAGGTAGTGGCTGGGAACTGCCAAGAGTGAGCCGAGTCACTGCCGATTTACATGCAGCTGCTTGGAACTGCCAAGAGTGAACTGAGTCGCTGCCGGTGTACTGGCAGAAGATGGGAACCGCCTTAAGTGACCCGAGTCGCTGCTGGTGTACAGGCAGTGGCTGGTAACCACCAGGAGTGAACCGAGATGCTGTAGGAGTACAAGCAGCAGCTAGGACCCGCAAAGAGTGTACCGAGTCGTTGCTAGTGTACCGGCAGTGGCGGGGAATCGCCAAGAGTGAACTGAGTCGCTGCCGGTTTATAGGCAGCGACTGGGAGCCGCAAGGAGTGAAACGAGTCGCTTCCAGTGTACAGGCAACGGCTGGGCACCGCCAAGAGTGAGCCGAGTCGCTACCGGTGTACAGGCAGCGGCTGGTAACCGCCAAGAGTGAATTGGGTCGCTACCGGTGTACAGGCTGCTGCTTGGACCCACCAAGAGTGAACCGAGTCAATGCTGGTGTACAAGCTGCGGCTGGGAACTGCCTAGTGGGAATCGAGTTGCTGCCGGTTTACAGGCAGTGGCTGCGAAACGCCAAGAGTGAACCAAGTTGCTATCGTTGTACATGCAGCGGTAGGGAAACGCCAAGAGTGAACCGAGTCGCTGTCGGCGTACAGGCCACGGCTGGGAACTGTCAAGAGTGAGTCAAGTTGTTGTCGATGTACAGGCAGCGACCAGCCACTGCCTGTACACTGGTAGCGACTCGGCTCACTCTTGGCGGTGCCCAGCCGCTACCTGTACACCGGCAGCGACTCGGTTCACTCTTGGCGGTGCCTAGCTGCTGCCTGTACACCGGCAAGAGTGAACCGAGTCAATGCCGGTGTACAGGTAGCGGCTGGGAACCGCCATGAGTGAACCGAGTCACTGCTTGTGTACAAGCAGTGACTGAGAACCGCTAAGAGTGAACCGAGTCGCTGCTGGTGTGCAGGCAGCGGCTGGGAACTGCCCAGAGTGAACCGAGTCGCTGCCAAATTACAGGCAGCGGCTGGGAGACGCCAAGAGTGAACCAAGTTGTCGTCGATATACATGCAGCGGAAGGGAACCGCCAAGAGTGAACCAATTCGATGCCGGTGTACAAGCAGCAGCTAGGAACTGCAAAGAGTGAACCGAGTCACTGCCAATATGCAGGCAGCAGCTGGGAACAGCCAAGAGTGAACATAGTCGCTAACCGCCAAGAGCGAACTGGGTCGCTGCCGGTGTACAGGCAGCGGCTGGGAACCACCAAGAGTGAACGGAGTCACTGTCAATGTACAGGCAGCGGTTAGGAACTGGCAAGTGTGAACCGAGTCGCTACCGGTGTACAAGTAGTGGCTGCCAACCGCCAAGAGTGAACTGGGTCATTGCCGGTGTACATGCAGCGGCTTGGAACCGCCAAGAATGAACCGAGTCACAACCAGTGTACAGACGGCACCTGGTAACCACCATGTGTGGACCGGGTCGCTGTAGGTGTAAAGGCAGTGGCTGCGAACCGCCAAGAGAGAACTGAGTCGCTGCTGGTGTACAGGCAACGACTGGTTACCGCCAATAGTGATCCGAGTCGCTGCCAGTGTACAGGCAGCTAGAGGGAACTGCCAAGAGTGTGCCGAGTGGCGGTCGATGTACTGGCAACGGCTCGAAACCGCCAAAAGTGAACCGATTCTCTACTGGTGTACAGGCAGCAACTAGTGACCGCTAAGACTGAACAGGGTTTCTGCTGATGTACGGGCAGTGGTTGGGAACTGCCAAGAGTGAACCGAGTCGCTGTCGGTGTACAGGCAGTGGCTGGGAACCGCCAATAGTGAATCGAGTCGCTGTCGGTATACAGGCAGTGGCTGGGAACTGCCAAGAGTGAGCCGACTCACTGCCGATTTACATGCAGCGGCTTGGAACCGCCAAGAGTGAACTGAGTCGCTGCCGGTGTCCTGGCAGAAGATGGGAACCGCCTTAAGTGACCCGAGACACTGCTGGTTTACAGGTAGTGGCTGGTAACCACCAAGAGTGAACCGAGATGCTGTAGGAGTACAGGCAGCGGCTGGGACCCACCAAGAGTGTACCGAGTCGCTGCTGGTGTACAGGCAGTGGCGGGGAACCGCGAAGAGTGAACTGAGTCACTGTCGGTTTATAGACAGCGACTGGGAACTGCCAAGAGTGAACCGAGTCGCTGTCAATGTACAGGCAGCGGCTGGGCACCGCCAAGAGTGAGCTGAGTCGCTACCGGTGTAAAGGCAGCGGCTGGTAACCGCCAAGAGTGAACTGGGTCGCTATCGTTGTACGGGCTGCTGCTTGGAACCACCAAGAGTGAACCGAGTCAATGCTGGTGTACAAGCAGCGGCTGGGAACTGCCTAGAGTGAACCGAGTCGCTGCCGGTTTACAGGCAGTGGCTGGGAAATGCCAAGAGTGAACCAAGTTGCTGTCGATGTACATGCAGCGGTAGGGAACCGCCAAGAGTGAACCGAGTGGCTGCCGGTGTACAAGCAGCGGCTAGAAACTACGAAGAGTGAAACGAGTCACTGCCAATATGCATGCAGCGGCTAGGAACAACCAAGAGTGAACTTTGTCGCTACCAGTGTACAAGCAATGGCTAGTAACCGCCAAGAGTTAACCGGGTCGCTGCTAGTGTACAGGCAACGACTAGGAACCGCCAAGAGTGAACGGAGTCGCTGTTAGTGTATAGGCAGCGGCTGGGAACTAGGAAGTGTGAACGGAGTCGCTACCAGTGTACACACTGTGGCTGGTAACCGCCGAGAGTGAACTGGGTCGTTGCCGGTGTACATGCAGCGGCTTGGATCCACCAAGAGTGAACCGAGTCACAGCCGGTGTACAGGCGGCACCTGGTAACCACCAAGTGTGAACCGGGTCACTGTAGTTGTATAGGCAGCAGCGGGGAACCGCCAAGAGTGAACTGAGTCGCTACTGGTGTACATGCAATGGTTGGGAACCGCCAATAGTGAACTGAGTCGCTGCCGGTTTACGTTTAACGACTGGGACACACCATGAGTGATCCGAGTCGCTACCGGTGTACAGGCAGCGGGAGGGAACTGCCAAGAGTATGTCGAGTCGCGGTCGATGTATAGGCAGCGGCTTGAAACCGCCAAGAGTGCACCGAGTCGCTGCCGTTGTACAAGCAGCAACTGGTAACCACTAAGAGTGAACAAGGTGGCTGCCGGTGTACAGGCAGTGGCTGGGAACTGGCAAGAGTGAACTGAGTCGCTGTCGTTGTACAGGCAGTGGCTGGGAACCGCCATGAGTGAACCGAGTCACTGTCGGTATATAGGCAGTGGCGGGGAACTGCCAAGAGTGAGCCGAGTCGCTGTCGATTTACATGCAGCGGCTCGGAACCACCAAGAGTGAACTAAGTCCCTGCCGATGTACAAACAGAGGATGGGAACTGCCTTAAGTGAACCGAGTCGCTGTTGGTGTACAGGCAGTGGCTGGTAACCACCAAGTGTGAACCGAGATGCCGTAGGTGTACAGGCAGCGGTTGGGACCCCCCAAGAGTGTACCGAGTTGCTGCCGGTGTACAAACAGTGGCAGGGATCCGCCAAGAGTGACTGACTCGCTGTCGATTTATAGGCAGCGACTGGGAACCGCAAAGAGTGAACCGTGTCGCTGCCGGTGTATAGGTAGCGACTAGGCAGCGCCAAGAGTGAGACGAGTTGCTACCGGTGTACAGGCAGCGGCTGGTAACCGCAAAGTGTGAACAGGGTCGCTGCCGGTGTACAGGTAGCTGCTTCGAACCACCAAGAGTGAACCGAGTCAATGCCGGTGTACAGGAAGCGGCTGGGAACCGCCATGAGTGAACTGAGTCGCTGCCAGAATCCAGGCAGTGGCTGGGAACTGCCAAGATTGAGCTGAGTCGCAGTCGAATTACATGCTACGGCTCGGAACCGCTAAGAGTGAACTGAGGCACTGCCGGTGTACAGCCAGAGGATGGGAACCACCTTAAGTGAACCGAGTCGCTGCTGGTGTACAGGCAGCGGCTGGTAACCGTCGAGAGTGAACTGGGTAGCTGCCGGTGTACAAGCAGCTGCTTGGAACCACCACGAGTGAACCGAGTCACTGCTGCTGTACAGGAAGCGGCTGGGAACCACCAAGAGTGAACCGAGTCACTGCCGGTGTACATGAAGCGGCTGGGAACCGCCAAGAGTGAACCGAGTCACTGCCGGAATAAAGGCAGTGACTGGGAACCTCCAAGAGTGAACCGAGTGCCAGCCGGTTTGCAGGCAGCTGCTGGGAAATGCCAAGAGTGAACCGAGTCGCTGCCGGTGTACAGGCCACGGCAGGGAAACGCCAAGAGTGAGCCGAGTCGCTGTCGATGTACAAGCAGCGGCTCGGTACTGCCAAGAGTGAACCGAGTCGCTGCCAGTGTATAGGTAGAGGCTGGGAACCGCCAAGAGTGAACCGAGTCATTGCCAGTGTACAGGCAGTAGCACGGCACCGCCAAGAGTGAACCGAGTCGTTGCCGGTGTACAGGTAGCGGCTGGGCACCGCCAAGAGTGAGCCGAGTCGCTACCAGTGTACAGGCAGCAGCTGGTAACCGCCAAGAGTGAACAGGGTCGCTGCCGGTGTACAGGCAGCTGCTTGGAACCACCAAGAGTGAACCGAGTCAATGCCGGTGTACAGGCAGCGGTTGGGAACCGCCACGAGTGAACTGAGTCGCTGCCGGAAAACAGGCAGTGGCTGGTAAAAGCCAAGGGTGAGCCGAGTCGCTGACGAATTACACGCTGCGGCTTGGAACCGCAAAGAGTGAACTGACTCACTGCCGGTGTACTGGTAGAGGATGGGAACCGCCTTAAGTGAACCGAGTCACTGTTGGTGTACAGGCAGCGGCTGGTAACCGCCGAGAGTGAACTGGGTTGCAGCCGGTGTACAGGCAGCTGCTTGGAACCACTAAGAGTGAACCAAGTCACTACCGGCGTACAGGAAGCAGCTGGGAACCGCCAAGAGTGAACCGAGTCACTGCCGGAATAAAGGCAGTGACTGGGAACCGCCAAGAGTGAACCGAGTCCTTGCCGGCTTGCAGGCAACTGCTGGGAAACGCCAAAAGTGAACCGAGTCGCTGCCGGCGTACAGGCCGCGGCTGGGAACTGCCAAGAGTGAGCCGAGTCGCTGTCGATGTACCGGCAGCGGCTCGGTACTGCCAAGAGTGAACCGAGTCGCTGTCGGTGTACAGGCAGCAACTGGGCATCGCCAAGAGTGAGCCGAGTCGCTACCGGTGTACAGGCAGCGGCTGGTAACCGCCAAGAGTGAACAGGTTCGCTGCCGGTGTACATGCAGCTGCTTGAAACCACTAAGAGTGAACCGAGTCAATGCCGGTGTACAGGAAGTGGCTAGGAACCGCCATGAGTGAACTGAGTCACTGCCAGTGTAGAGGTAGTGACTGAGAACCGCTAAGAGTGAACCGAGTCGCTGCTGGTGTGCAGGCAGCGACTGGGAACTGCCCAGAGTGAACCGAGTCGCTGCCAGATTGCAGGCAACGGCTTGGAGACGCCAAGAGTGAACCAAGTTGCCGTCGATGTACATGCAGCGGTAGGGAACCGCCAAGAGTGAACCGATTCAGTGCCGGTATACAAGCCGCGGCTAGGAACTGCAAAGAGTGAACCGAGTCACTGCCAATATGCAGGCAGCGGCTGAGAACTGCCAGTGTACAAGCAGTGGCTAGTAACTGCCAAGAGTGAACTGGGTCGTTGCCGGTGTACCGGTAGCGGCTGGGAACCGCCAAGAGTGAACGGAGTCACTGTCGGTGTATAGGCAGCGGCTGGGAACCGACAAGTGTGAACCGAGTCGCTACCGGTGTACAGGTAGTGGCTGCTAACCGCCAAGAGTGAACTGGGTCGTTGCCAGTGTACATGCAGCGGCTTGGAACCGCCACGAGTGAACCGAGTCACAGCCGGTGTACTGGCAGCACCTGGTAACCGCCAAGTGTGGACCGGGTCGCTGTAGTTGTACAGGCAGCGGCTGGGAACCGCCAAGAGAGAACTGAGTCTCTGCCGGTGTACAGGCAACGACTGGTTACCGCCAATAGTGATCCGAGTCGCTGCCATTGTACAGGCAGCTGGAGGGAACTGCCAAGAGTGTGCCGAGTCGCGGTCGATGTACAGGCAACGGCTCGAAACCGCCAAGAGTGAACCGAGTCTCTGTCGGTGTACAGGCAGCAACTAGTAACCGCCAAGAGTGAACAGGGTTTCTGCTGGTGTACAGGCAGTGGCTGGGAACTGCTAAGAGTGAACCGAGTCGCTGTTGGAGTACAGGCAGTGGCTGGGAACCGCCAAGAGTGAATCGAGTCGCTATCGGTATACAGGCAGTGGCTGGGAATTGCCAAGAGTGACCCGAGTCACTGCCGATTTACATGCAGCGGCTTGGAACCACCAAGAGTGAACTGATTCGCTGCTGGTGTACTGGTAGAAGATGGGAACCGCCTTAAGTGACCCGAGTCACTACTGGTTTACAGGCAGTTGCTGGTAACTACCTAGAGTGAACCGAGATGCTGTAGGAGTACAGGCAGCAGTTGGGACCCGGCAAGATTGTACCGAGTCGCTGCTGGTGTTCAGGCAGTGGCGGGGAACCGCCAAGAGTGAACTGAGTCGCTGCCGGTATATAGGCAGCGGCTAGGAACCGCCAAGAGTGAACGGAGTCACTGTCGGTGTATAGGCAGCGGCTGGGAACCGGCAAGTGTGAACAGAGTCGCTACCGGTGTACAGGCAGTGGCTGCTAACCGCCAAGAGTGAACTGGGTCGTTGCCGGTGTACATGAAGCGGCTTGGAACCGCCAAGAGTGAATCGAGTCACAGCCGGTGTACTGGCGGAACCTGGTAACTGCCAATTGTGGACGGGGTCGCTGTAGGTGTACAGGCAGTGTCTGGGAACCGCCAAGAGAGAACTGTGTCTCTGCCAGTGTACAGGCAACGACTGGTTACCGCCAATAGTGATCCAAGTCGCTGCCAGTGTACAGGCAGCTGGAGGGAACTGCCAAGAGTGAACATTGTCGTTGCCGGTGTACAAGCAATGGCTAGTAACCGCCAAGAGTTAACCTGGTTGCTGCTGGTGTACAGGCAGCGGCTGGGAACCGCCAAGAGTGAACGGAGTCGCTGTCGGTGTATAGGCAGCGGCTGGGAACAGGCAGGTGTGAACGGAGTCGCTACCGGTGTACAGGCAGTGGCTGGTAACCGCCAAGAGTGAACTGGGTCGTTGTCGGTGTACATGCAGCGGCTTGGATCCGTCGAGAGTGAACCGAGTCACAGCCAGTGTATAGGCGGCAACTGGTAACCGCCATGTGTGAACCGGGTCGCTGTAGTTGTACAGGCAGCGGCTAGGAACCGCCAAGAGTGAGCCGAGTCGCTGTCGAATTACATGCTGCGGCTCGGAACCGCCAAGAGTGAACTGAGTCGCTGCCGGTGTACAGCCAAAGGATGGGAACCGCCTTAAGTGAACCGAGTCGCTGCTGGTGTACAGGCAGCGGCTGGTAATCGTCGAGAGTGAACTGGGTTGCTGCTGGTGTACTGGCAGCTGCTTGGAACCACCAAGAGTGAACCGAGTCACTACTGCTGTACAGGAAGCGGCTGGGAACGACCAAGAGTGAACCGAGTCACTGCCGGTGTACAGGAAGCGGCTGGGAACCGCCAAGTGTGAACAAAGTCACTGTCGGAATAAAGGCAGTGACTCGGAACCGCCAAGAGTGAACCGAGACCCTACCGGTTTGCTGGCAGCTGCTGGGAAATGCCAAGAGTGAACCGAGTCGCTGCCTGTGTACAGGCCACGGCAAGGAACCGCCAAGAGTGAGCCGAGTCGTTGTCGATGTACAGGCAGCGGCTCGGTACTACCAAGAGTGAACCGAGTCGATGCTAGTGTACAGGTAGACGCTGGGAACCGCCAAGAGTGAACCGAGTCATTGCCGGTGTACAGGCAGTAGCAAGGCACCGCCAAGAGTGAACCGAGTCGCTGCCGGTGTACAGGTAGCAGCTGGGCACCGCCAAGAGTGAGCCAAGTCGCTACTGGTGTATAGGCAGCAGCTGGTAACCGCCAAGAGTGAACAGGGTCGCTGTCGGTGTACAGGCAGCTGCATGGAACCACCAAGTGTGAACCGAGTCAATGCCGGTGTACAGGCAGCGGCTGGGAACCGCATCGAGTGAACCGAGTCACTGCCGGAATACAGGTAGTGGCTGGCAACAGCCAAGAGTGAGCCGAGTCGCTGTCGAATTACATGCTGCGGCTTGGAACCGCCAAGAGTGAACTGAGTCGTTGCCGGTGTACTAGTAGAGGATGGGAACCGCCTTAAGTGAACCGAGTTGCTTTTGGTGTACAAGCAGCAGCTGGTAACCGCCGAGAGTGAACAGGGTTGTAGCCGGTGTACAGGCAGCTGCTTGGAACCACCAAGAGTGAACCGAGTCACTACTGGTGTACAGGAAGCGGCTGGGAACCGCCAAGAGTGAACAGAGTCACTACCGAAATAAAGGCAATGACTGGGAACCGCCAAGAGTGAACCGAGTCAATGCCGGTGTACAGGAAGTGGCTAGGAACCGTCATGAGTGAACTGAGTCACTGCCAGTGTAGAGGTAGTGACTAAGAACCGCTAAGAGTGAACCGAGTCGCTGCTGGTGTGCAGGCAGCGACTGGGAACTGCCCAGAGTGAACCGAGTCACTGCCAGATTACAGGCAGCGGCTTGGAGACGCCAAGAGTGAACCAAGTTGCCATCGATGTACATGCAGCGGTAGGGAACCGCCAAGAGTGAACCGATTCACTGCCGGTGTACATGCCGCGGCTAGGAACGGCAAAGAGTGAACCAAGTCGCTGCCAATATGCCAGCAGCGGCTGGGAACTGCCAAGAGTGAACTTAGTCGCTGCCAGTGTACAAGCAGTGGCTAGTAACTGCCAAGAGTGAACTAGGTCATTGCCAGTGTACAGGTAGCGGCTGGGAACCGCCAAGAGTGAACGGAGTCACTGTCGGTGTATATGCAGCGGCTAGGAACCGACAAGTGTGAACCGAGTCGCTACCGGTGTACAGGCAGTGGCTGCTAACCGGCAAGAGTGAACTGGGTCGTTGTCGGTGTACATGAAGCGGCTTGGAACCGCCAAGAGTGAACCGAGTCACAGTCGGTGTACTGGCAGCACCTGGTAACCGCCAAGTGTGGACCGGGTCGCTGTAGGTGTACAGGCAGCGGCTGGGAACCGCCAAGAGAGAACTGAGTCTCTGCCGGTGTACAGGCAACGACTGGTTACCGCCAATAGTGATCCAAGTCGCTGCCAGTGTACAGGCAGCTGGAGGGAATTGCCATGAGTGTGCCGAGTCGCGGTCGATGTACAGGCAACGGCTCAAAACCGCCAAGTGTGAACCGAGTCTCTGCTGGTGTACAGGCAGCAACTAGTAACCGCCAAGAGTGAATAGGGTTTCTGCTGGTGTACAGGCAGTGGCTGGGAACTGCCAAGAGTGAACCGAGTCGCTGTTGGAGTACAGGCAGTGGCTGGGAACCGCCAAGAGTGAATCGAGTCGCTGTCGGTATATAGGCAGTGGCTGGGAATTGCCAAGAGTGACCCGAGTCACTGCCGATTTACATGCAGCGGCTCGGAACCACCAAGAGTGAACTGAGACGCTACTGGTGTACTGGCAGAAGATGGGAACCGCCTTAAGTGACCCGAGTCACTGCTGGTTTACAGGCAGTTCCTGGTAACCACCTAGAGTGAACCGAGATGCTGTAGGAGTACAGGCAGCGGTTGGGACCTGCCAAGAGTGTACCGAGTCGCTGCTGGTGTTCAGGCAGTGGCGGGGAACCGCCAAGAGTGAACTGAGTCGCTGCCGGTTTATAGGCAGCGGCTGGGAACCGCCAAGAGTGAATGGAGTCACTGTCGGTGTATAGGCAGCGGCTGGGAACCGGCAAGTGTGAACAGAGTCGCTACCGGTGTACAGGCAGTTGCTGCTAACCGCCAAGAGTGAACTGGGTCATTGCTGGTGTACATGCAGCGGCTTGGAACAGCCAAGAGTGAATCGAGTCACAGCCGGTGTACTAGCGGAACCTGGTAACTGCCAATTGCGGACGGGGTCGCTGTAGGTGTACAGGCAGCGGCTGGGAACCGCCAAGAGAGAACTGTGTCTCTGCCGGTGTACAGGCAACGACTGGTTACCGCCAATAGTGATCCAAGTCGCTGCCAGTGTACAGGCAGCTGGAGGGAACTGCCAAGAGTGAACTTTGTCGTTGCCGGTATACAAGCAATGGCTAGTAACCGCCAAGAGTTAACCTGGTTGCTGCCGGTGTACAGGCAGCGGCTGGGAAACGCCAAGAGTGAACGGAGTCACTGTCGGTGTATAGGCAGCGGCTGGGAACAGGCAAGTGTGAACGGAGTCGCTATCGGTGTACAGGCAGTGGCTGGTAACCGCCAAGAGTGAACTGGGTCGTTGTCGGTGTACATGCAGCGGCTTGGATCCGTCGAGAGTGAACCGAGTCACAGCCAGTGTACAGGCGGCAACTGGTAACCGCCAAGTGTGAACCGGGTCGTCGTAGTTGTACAGGCTGTGGCTAGGAACTGCCAAGAGTGAGCCGAGTCGCTGTCGAATTACATGCTGTGGCTCGGAACCGCCAAGAGTGATCTGAGTCGCTGCCGGTGTACAGCCAGAGGATGGGAACCGCCTTAAGTGAACCGAGTCGCTGTTGGTGTACAGGCAGCGGCTGGTAACCGTCGAGAGTGAACTGGGTTGCTGCTGGTGTATAGGCAGCTGCTTGGAACCACCAAGAGTGAACCGAGTCACTGCTGCTGTACAGGAAGCGGCTGGGAACGACCAAGAGTGAACCGAGTCACTGCCGGTGTACAGGAAGCGGCTGGGAACCGCCAAGAGTGAACCGAGTCACTGTCGGAATAAAAGCAGTGACTGGGAACCGACAAGAGTGAACCGAGTCCCTACCGGTTTGCAGGCAGCTGCTGGGAAACGCCAAGAGTGAACCGAGTCGCTGTCGGTGTACAAGCCACGACAGGAACCGCCAAGAGTGAGCCATGTCACTGTCGATGTACAGGCAGCGGCTCGGTACTGCCAAGAGTCAACCGAGTCGATGCCATTCTACAGGTAGAGGCTGGGAATCGCCAAGAGTGAACCGAGTCATTGCCGGTGTACAGGTAGTAGCAAGGCACCACCAAGGGTGAACCGAGTCACTGCCGGTGTACAGGTAGCAGCTGGGCACCGCCAAGAGTGAGCCAAGTCGCTACCGGTGTACAGGCAGCTGCTTGGAACCACCAAGAGTGAACCGAGTCAATGCCGGTGTACAGGCAGCGGCTGGGAACCGCCACGACTGAACCGAGTCGCTGTCGGAATACAGGCAGTGGCTGGCAACAACCAAGAGTGAGCCAAGTCGCTGTCGAATTACATGCTGCGGATTGGAACCGCCAAGAGTGAATGAGTCGCTGCCGGTGTACTGGTAGAGGATGGGAACCGCCTTAAGTGAACCGAGTCGCTGTTGGTGTACAAGCAGCGGCTGGTAACCGCCGAGAGTGAACAGGGTTGCAGCCGGTGTACAAGCAGCTGCTTGGAACCACCAAGAGTGAACCGAGTCACTACCGGTGTACAGGAAGTGGCTGGGAACCGCCAAGAGTGAACCGAGTCACTGCCGGAATAAAGGCAGTGACTGGGAACTGCCAAGAGTGAACTGAGTCAATGCCAGTGTACAGGAAGTGGCTAGGAACCGCCATGAGTGAACTGAGTCACTACCAGTGTACAGGTAGTGACTGAGAATCGCTAAGAGTGAACCGAGTCGATGCTGGTGTGCAGGCAGCGACTGGGAACTGCCCAGAGTGAACCGAGTCGCTGCCAGATTACAGGCAGCGGCTTGGAGACGCCAAGAGTGAACCAAGTTGCCGTCGATGTACATGCAACGGCAGGGAACCGCCAAGAGTGAACCGATTCGCTGTCGAATTACATGCCGCGGCTAGGAACTGCAAAGAGTGAACCGAGTCGCTGCCAATATGCAGGCAGCCGCTGGGAACCGCCAAGAGTGAGCCGAGTCGCTGTCGAATTACATGCTGCGGGTTGGAACCGCCAAGAGTGAATTGAGTCGCTGCCGGTGTACTGGTAGAGGATGGGAACCGCCTTAAGTGAACCGAGTCGCTGTTGGTGTACAAGCAGTGGCTGGTAACCGCCGAGAGTGAACAGGGTTGCAGCCGGTGTACAGGCAGCTGCTTGGAACCAGCAAGAGTGAACCGAGTCACTACCGGTGTACAGGAAGTGGCTGGGAACCGCCAAGAGTGAACCGAGTCACTG
>JAMKQA010005221.1:0-13720 GCA_024699735.1 Posidonia australis
GAAGGAGAAGGAAATTGTGATTCAAGGCTACAAGCAAGGTAAATTTGTAGCTTGTAATATTCTAGTTATTGAATAAAAGGGTTGAGTCTCAAGTGTGGAACTTGAGGAGTGGACTAAGCCTGGGTTGGCTGAACTACTATAAATTCTCTGAGTATTTGTGCTTGAATGTGTATGTGATTAATTTCTATCTTTTTAAGTTTGCATATTAATATAAAACTAGCCAAAAGATAGAGAATCTCTATTCACCCCCCTCTAAAGAAGCCTTAGTATCCTACACCATTTCCCCTACTCTGGCACATCCACTCATGGTCCCACTCTGGCAACCATGGTCGTGTCTAACAATTGGTATCTTAGGGTATCATTTCCCAACCATGTTGCTGACACCAACCCCCGTGATTCCACAACACATTATTAATGTTTTATTTTCAAAAACTCTTGAGTTTTCTATTAAAACCATTCCAAATTCATCTTTTCATTGCAGGGATCTTTTCCATACAATACATTACCCTCCATTAGGGTCCCAACTCAAAACCATTCAAAACCATGTGTTTAAAATTACAAATTGGGTCTCATGCCCCAAGAACCACATGTTTAATCATCTTTTATTCTTTTTTAGGGCTTCAAGCCCAAAACCACTTCCAAATTCACTTATTTGGATTCCATATTCCTCCATGTCATTTACATAAGGAAAACATCATTAACACATACTCATTATCCCTTTAAAACAAGTTATCCTCATTTTCTATTCACATAAATCAGTTTGAGCTAGGGTAAAATCGATAGATCAAAATCCAGGTTCGATATACTGAAAATCCCTAATTCGGTATATCGAACCTTTTTGGTATACCAAAAGTCTCTGTTTCGGTTGACCAAAGGGTTTTGGTTTACAGAAACCAAGGGCCTGGCTTAAACTGATAGGGATTCAGTATGCTGAATCCAATTCGGCATGCCGAATCACCCGTGGCTGGAGCACTCCCACAGCTTGTGAACCAAATGTTCGCCAGAAATGGGGGCCTCCAACGGACACCTCAAACATGCATCATAAAACATGAATAAATCATAGGGTGTAGACCCTTGAGTCTACTTCAAAACCCCTTAAACCATTTTTCAATCCATTCATCATGCAATCCATACGAAAATTATAAAAGCCATGGAGCTCGTTTTTAAT
Organism: Posidonia australis; assembly: GCA_024699735.1. Lineage (NCBI taxonomy): Eukaryota > Viridiplantae > Streptophyta > Magnoliopsida > Alismatales > Posidoniaceae > Posidonia > Posidonia australis. Next base: position 1,169 of record JAMKQA010005221.1, read on the forward strand.
TACTATAGCATGCATACCTAAAATTCATGTAAATCCACAAAACTTCATCCTAACCGCATGATCTCTACTTGTTCATGCTATCCATCATATTTTCATTCATTATACTATTTTTATAAGATTTTACATGCATTTTACTCATTTTTTTCATACATTTAACACATTATGCTAAAAATGTGAACTAGAGAGGAAGAGGGCTTACGTACCTTAAGTTGCACTCCGGCAATTTCCCCTGCACTCCGATGAACCTCCCCTTGTCCCTGCGAAGCTTTCTCTATCGGCGAACCACACAAACAACGTCACCTCCCCTGGCTTGTGCACCACTCCTTCTTGTTCTTCTCTCTCTCGGCTGCCTTCCCTCCACCTTCTCCTCCCTCTTATCTGCTCTTCCTCCCGCATCACGTCGGCCACCAATCCCATCACCCTCATGTCAGAGGGGATGGGAAGGCACGGGCTGGGCTGTTGAAACATGGGTTCGCAAGAGGGGAAAGAAAAGAGAAGAAGAAGAAGACAAGATCTCATGAGGGAGAGAGAGAGAAGAAAGGAAAGGAAAAAAACGAGCACGCGAACCGAGATGACTGTACATCCTCAAACTGGACTCTACATTGGTCCCTCAACACAAACAAGTGCACAGAAAGCCAACCAAAGCCTCACACACACAAGAAACAACAAATTATCCATTAATAAACCATTTATACAATATTACAATTAATTACATGATTTACATTTAAAATGGATAATCAAGCCCAAATGTCACAATGCAGCAGTATGCAAATAAAGTAGATCTGATCAGGAAAAGACTGGCAGCTACACAGAGTAGGCAAAAAAGTTATGCTGATAAAAGGTACAGACCTTTGGAATTTGTCTTCCTAAAAGTATCACCAACCAAAGGTCTGACAAGATTTGGAAAGTGGGGAAAGTTGAGTCCTTGCTACATAGGACCTTTCAGCATCTCCTTGAGAGTTGGAGAAGTTGCCTACAAGTTGGATCTACCTTCAGAGCTTTCAGGTGTGCACAGTGTGTTTCATGTCTTGACGCTGAGAAAGTGTTTGGCCGATGCATCCCAAGTGATTGCGGTTCAGCCAGGAGAGCTACAAGAAGATTTGTCCATGGTTGAGGATGCTGTGCAGATACTAGATAGCAAAGAATAAGTCCTCAGGAACAAGGTAATTCCCCTTGTGCTGGTTCAGTGGCAGCACCATGGCACAAAGGAGGCTACTTGGGAGCATGCTGCAGATATGTAATCTTTGTACCCCCATTTGTTTTCTTAGTAGAGAACTTCGGGACGAAATTCAATTAACAGGGACAGGATGCAATACCTAGGGTTGTAATTTGAGATGACATGTATTTTAATATTGAGATTTATATTAGAAATGTGCCCTAGGACTTGTTTCCCTGATGATGGTGGGAATGTGTGCTTGTGTTAAGTGGTGTTTGTGAATGATTTGTGTGGTTGGATCCCTTGTCTTCTCTCTCTAGACCCCAAAATAACGGTCAAGTAGAAATTCGTGGCAAGAATTAGTGGTAGGAATTGGTGGCGAGAATTGCAAGCAAGAATTAGCAACGAGAATTATCGACGAGCAGCTAGAATAGTATTCTGTTAGAAAAACAATGAATGTTGTTTGACATTCTATACCCAATTTTCCTGCTATTGCGCTGCCTACCACCTACGTCGCCTCATCCCAAGGCTTGACCGCATCTTCCCATGAATTTAAAAATGCATGGCTAGCCCTATTGTGAGGGGGAGAAAGAAAAAAAATGGGAAAAATGAGAGGGAGAGAGGGAACAAGAGACTGTGAGGAGTGGGAGGAAAGAGGAGTCGCCGACCACTAGTGTTCCATCACTGTTGGAGTGCACATGCCGCTGGTGAGGTGTGTACGTTGGGAGGCTCACTGGAGTTCGCTGGAGAGCTCACTGGAGTTGGGAATTACTGGCAATCTTCAACTAGGTATGAGTTTCCCTCCCTCTTTTAATTCCTAGAGATCATGCCTAGGTGTATTTTGATGTGGAGAAGGTCATGGATGCATGAGAAAACAAGAAAAGCATGCCTATGATATGATTTGGGATTTTACAGAGATTTACATGATTATTGGGAAATAAAGTTGATAAATGAAAATAAATGAGTTTCTTGTGAAATCCATGCTGGAAATATGTCATACATATCTTGTGATGTGTGTTTTTATGCTCTAAACGTGAGGAATGCATGTTTACAAGTTTTCAGGGTGCTTTGTTAAGATTTCAGGTATTCTATTATGGGTTATGAGTGTCTGGTTTTCTGAACTGACCGTATGAGGGTCAGGTGGTTTTCACCGCGCGAGAATCACTGGCAGAAATCAATGGTGGATCTCATTGGCAAAAATAGTCGGCTAATCCAGGTGGTGGCTTTGACCGACAGAAATGACGAGCGAAACCTATGTTTTTTAGTAACTCAGATGCTATTTCAGTAAAGGTGCTTTGATTAAAAGTGTGGAATATACATGTAATTACATGAATAATGCATGGAACTAAATGATGAAATGGCCTATGTGGAAATAAAGTTTTGATGATGTTTTCCATAAAATGATAAACATTATAAATATGGAAATTGTGTGGAAAAAGAATGTGGATTGAGGATTTCCTAAAATAAGTAGGAAATGCCTAGAAATGACTATGAACCAATAAATGGACGAATAATATGATCATGGTTAATGAGAGAACCATGAATGTGAAAATGGATGATTAAGAATGAGTTTTGATAATGATTTAAAAGAGTTTTAAAGGAAGTCGCATATATTTTAAATGATTTGCCGAGATTTGTAGAAACCACATAAGAGCTGATTAGCTGTACCGACAAGGGGTAGTGAGTCCTCTGAGTAGTCGGGGACAAGCCTAGGTTGTGGTTGCTGAGTTTAGTCCGATGAGAGAGCCTCGTGACTGTGTGCTGTTATAGTACTGTAGGATTTGGGAGATGATAAACCCGGGGATCCTTCAATGTAGGTGTTGGTCGGGTCTGGGATTTAAGTCCCCAGGGACTCGAACACCCAAGGACTTCATAGAATAGACGCACTCCGTGCTTGTACCAGTGAGGGTACGCTACTTTGAGGCTATGGCCAGGGTGGTTGGACTCCTACACAAGGTGGTTCACCACGGCCACCTGTGGATGCGTTGGTACTGCAGTGTGGATGGGGATGGAGCCTCGTTAATTACTTAAGGCTAGATCGGTCACCTCTGGCCAAGGTGATATGATAGGATTTTCGTGATAGATTGAGACTCGTGAGTTTGCTAGTTTCTAGCCTTTGGTTTGTGTGACTTGATATATGTGATTATTTGTGTTTTGGGCTTGATTCTAGGTGAGAAAAATGGCTTCTTGAAATGCATAAAGTGATTTTAAAATAAGTATGAGATTTTAAAAGAAAATGACAAAAGAGTTTTGAAAAGTTATGATTTATCTCCGACTGCGTGTTTTGGCTTTTCAAGAATCATGTTTTCCTCATGGTTTTTGGTAGCGGTTTAGGCTTGCTAGCTTTTGTGTGAGTGTTTTGGGGCACGTACTGGGTGACATTGATGTCACTCATGCATGGTTTTAAATTGTTTTAAGTTAGGTGCATAGTTGGAGATGTAGCCTTACTCTGGTGCAATTTTCGGAGTCACTTAGCCACACGCAAGTCTGGGTTATGTTTTGAAATTATTATTTAATTGTTTATCTCTGCTAAATTAGATTTAAATAAATTTTTTGGGCAGTTTCTGTACTATTGTGTAGCTTTAGGGTGTTACACTCCTGGACATGTCGGAAAATTCTCTAACCATTTTGAATTACTCCCTAGTTTGCTAAACTGTTAGCCAAGAAGTTGCCATCATGAAACTAATGTTTGCAGCCTTTAGTATGTGATAATTGATGATGATCAGCTTTCCCATCCCTTGTCAACTACCATAGGGGGCATTCTTCTTGAGTCAACAAGCCCACCAGAACTTTGGAATCAGATTCAACAAAGATTTTATTTAGCTCAATACCAAGATCCTGAGCTAGCTTAAGCCCATCCTTTATAGCTTTGAATTCAGCTTGCAAAATAGTAGCAATGAAAGCACCCTCATTGTTCCTAATAACCCCACCTCCCCCACTAGGGCCCGAATTTTATTTAGAAGCCCCATCTATATTGAGTTTGAAGATTGACATAAGAGGGTGTAGCCATTTCACCACTACCAATATATTCTCCCCTTGAATACTAGCTTGCAAGTTGCACTTGAAGAAAATATCCAACTCTCATGTATTTCTGCAATGTGATTGACCAAATACTTTAGCAAAGTCCTCCATGCAAAATTTTATTTTGTAAAGTATGTTCTTGATATGACCATGCTTGTAACCCATCCTAGCATTGCATCTCTCCTTCCATACTTCCCATAAGAGGACAGCAGCAATGAGCTTTCTTAGCTTGATTGATGCACTCCCAATATGCTTGCAATTAAAAATAGTTGCTAATTTTGATAAGCAGCAGCCCTCATTTCTAACCCCATCCTGAAAAATGCTAGCAAACAATTCCTAACAGCTAGAAGCCCATTCACCCTCAAATAAAAGGTGAAACATAGATTCACATTTAGGCTCCCTCTTACAGCAAGAACACTTGAAAGCTAGATGAATATTCGTCTGAGTTAGTTTCTCATTAGTTGGCAATCTGCCTCACAATACTCTCCACAGAAAGAAAGATATTTTTGTGGGAAGGTGGCTGCCCCAAATTCCCTCTCCCCAACAAGTAATGGGCCTATGTTTTTCAATGTCATGCTGTAGACACTCCATATGCTTGCAGCTGGACCCTAAACCTAAACCCTAGCCCAAAACCCTAGACCTAGCCTAAACCCTAGTCCAAAACCCTAGGCTTAGCAAACCCTAGTCTAAAACCCTAGACCAAGCCAAAGCCCTAGTCCAAACCCCTAGGCTTAGCAAACCCTAGTCTAAAACCCTAGACCTAACCCTAAATCCAAAACCCTAAGCTAGCCTAAACCCTAATCTAAAACCCTAAACCTAACCCTAAATCCAATACCCTAAGCTAGCCTAAACCCTAGTCTAAAACCCTAGGCTTAGCAAACCTTAGGCTAAAATCTTAAACCTAACCAAAACCCAAACAATCTATAACAACCCTAACCACTTTCCACTCCACCATAACAACCCTAACTACTTGCCACTCCACCATAACCACCTCTAACTACCCATAACAAACTACCTAGCCATTGCAAGCCTATAAATACCCCATATTTGCAAGAGAAAAAAGAGGGGAAAAAGGAGAGAAAAAAACTTGAAAATTTTGAGAAGAGAGCAACCAAGGAGATTTGTTCCAACTAGAGCAACTAGAGGAAGCTCAGAGAGGAGAAAAATCAGAATTCAGACAACTCCGACCACCTCTCCAACGAGCTTCGGCGGTCTCCAACGACCTCCTCCACTGCCAACTCAGGTAAGGCTACTGATCTATCTAATTTTGGTAGTACATTGTTTCCTAAGTCCTCCTCAGCCTCCTTGGGCTTTTTCCAGAGGGGAATCGAGCTCCCTGGTAGAAAATACAAATTCTATGGGTCATCGAACCCATTTCTCCGGTGAGCGAGAAGATGTATAGTAAGTCTCCTCTGGGCGCTTCCTGCCTCATGGCTCACTCCAAAGCCTCAGAACACCTCTCACTCCTTTCCCTCAAGCCTCCAGAAGCTTCCACACCTCGGCTCGAGCCTCGAACGACCTCTGCAGTCGCCGCCGTCGAAGACAACAATAGGCTTGATCGGGACAGGAGTGGGTAGCACCATTCTTGCCTCTGAGTAGTGGGATTTCTTCTTCTTTGTTCCCTCAACCCTCCTAGAGCCCTAGAGCACCACGCTGCAGCCTCCAGTGGCCCTTTCTTCCCCGTCATCGTCGCCGGAGTCACGACACCAACAAGTGAGGTGGGGAGGAGACTTGAGCCATTCAAAGCCCAATCCGAGCCATTGGATCTTCCCTTCTTTCTTCCCTCTTGCTCATAGTGTGCTTGGATGCCAGATCAGGCATCGGGGAAGCCTGTGATCATGTCTCAATCGCTGTCGCCGGTGAGATGCGATCGCTGGCGATTGTTGGGTTTGTTTTAAAAACTTCTTTTTCTTTTCTTTTCTTGCAACTAGGTCCTTTTATTTTTCATTTAAGTCCCTACATTAGTTTTTAATCATTTTAATAATGTTTGTTTTGTAAAATTGCAGTGTGACCCTTGTAAATTTCTTTTAATATTTCACAGGCATTAAATTTTGACATAAAACCCTCTGATTTAGTTTTCATTCATTTTAAGTCCATAATTTGGACGAAAAACCTTGAACTTCATTAAAATTGTACAAAATGCATGATTTTCTGGTACATTTGCAAATCTAACACTGTAGATTCAAATTTTTACTCAAATGTGCACAAAATTTCATTTTAAATCCTGAACTTTACTAAATTTGCACTGAATGCATGTTTATTATGGCATATTTGCAAATTAGTCTCTAGAAGTTCATATTCTTCAAAATTGCATTAAACACATGTTTTGATGGCAAAATTACAAATTGGAACCTATGAATCCTAATTTTACCAAAAAATGCACAGTTTTGCACATTTAACCCCCAACTTCTTTGAAATTGCATAAAATGTGTTTTCCTAAACATTTTAACTGATATGGCCCTGGAATCTTAGTTTTTATTCAGAGCATGTGATATTTGCATAAAGGCCCTAAAAATTTACATATTTCACCCGTGCTTTCATTTTGTACAATTTGTTACCCTTTTCATGCATGTATCCTCATGCCTTCTTTCTTGCATTATGCACGCATTTCCAACTTGTTTCAAACTTGGTTTTCACATTATTTCCCAGATTTATTCCGATTTTCACAATTCTGATTTGATTTGGATTTACATGGCTTGAGGGCGTACATTAACAAGCTTAATAATACTGACATTGACCCGAATGAGGATTATTTTCTCTCATATGATTTTCTCAGATTTCTTCAAGTTTTCGCTGATTTGTGTGACACTTTCCAAGTATTCCCGATTTTCACGATTTTCCTCATCGCCCAAGAGTGTACAGTAAAGTGGCATTGCTACATTGTCCCTTGGATTAATTTCCTTATTAATTCTTTTCTTCTCTTTAACTTGTCATATTTTCACATTCATCTTATGCATGTGCATTCAAGATAGACAAGCATACACACACTAGATCATTAGCAAGTAGCAAACCTAGAAAGTCCGATTTCTTCGAGTGCATGGGGGTGCCTAACACCTTCCCCATGCCTAACAAGAATCCTTACCCGTTCTCTGATCCGCATTGATTTGTGCACAACATTCATTAGGCACAGAGCATACATGTGTTTTCTCTGTATTGATTTCTTTAGGTTTTTTCTTTTGTATTTGGTTTTCCTCATCTTTCCATTAAAAGGCTAGGTGGTGACTCCTTTTCCTTATCCTTTTCTTATCCTTCCTTGGTGTTTCTGAGTCTAATCCCCTTCTTCGGATTCACCATCTTCGTCACGACCATATCAGGACTCCTCGTGTGTTTCCATGCACCTTGGAGAGTCATGTAGGATTCCACCGGCATGGTCACACATGCCAAGTTGATTTAATAGAGAAGTGGCCAAATGGCTCCTTGTCCCAACATAATTGATCCTCTTCATCCTTGAGAGAAAAGTCGCCACACTCAATATCCTTCTTCTCCTCATTAGGTAATGCCAACACCTAGAGAATGTTGAGGTTATTAAGTACTTCTTTGACAATAAGGTTAAGATAAGAAACTTGGACATTAGCATATGTTGCAATAGGTCCTTTGGTAGCCGTTTATCATACCAAAAATTAATATCACCTCTACCAATAGACCAAGCAACATGTGGCTTCATCAAACACCATGCCTTCTAGATATTCCTCCACCTAGTAGGTCCTCTAATAACATCTAGGCAGTCCTTCAAAACACCATACTTAGCTCACATGAAGTCAGCCCATTGTGAATCAGAAGTTTTGATCTTCCATGCCATTTTCATCCTAAGAGCCCAAATGACATCAATCAACTTCCTTATGCCCAAACCACCTTCATCTTTATCTAAAGTAACTGCATCCCAAGAAAGCCAATGCTTTCTATGATGATTGCAAAGTCATGCCTAAGTATTTTATTCACCAGGTCTTCAAAGTATATATGTTTGGAAATGCCCTTAAAAATAGGGCAACCCAGATAATTGAAAGGAAACTCGCTCCTCTGAAAGCCAGTAGCTGCATTGATCATCTAGACTCTAGTACTAGACATTTTTCTAAATACAAAAAACTTGCTTTTAGTAACATTAATTTTTTGACTTGAAACCTATTGATAAATAGAAAGGAAGCTCATAATATTCTTCACAGAGTTCAACCTTTCATTTATAAAGATAAGCAAATCATCAGTAAATAAGGAGTGTGAAATCACTAGACAATAGAATACAACATGGAAGGGGAAAATTTGCTTAGTCTCCACAAACTTAGCAATGCCCCTGCTAAGAACATCCTTAGCCAATACAAACAAGTATAGTGATAAAGGATCACCTTGTCTCAATCCCCTTGAGCCTATGAAAAAATTGGATGAAACTCCATCAATGAGCACAAAGTAGGACACATTAGATGTTCATTCCCTTATCTACTTGTACCATTTCTTAGAGAAACCAAATTTTAGCAACACCCTGTAAAGGAAGCAAAGGTCCATCCTATCAAAAGCCTTTTCCATGTCACTTTTGAGAATCAAATTTCCCCTTGGAAGTCCACCATCCAAACTTTGCACCAATTCCTGTGTGAGAGCCACATTGTCATAAATGCTCCTACCCAATACAAAAGCCCCCTGCACTCAAGAAATAAGTCCTAGAAGAAGAGATCCAAGTCTTTTAGTAATGATTTTAGAAATTATTTTATAACATACATTGCACATTGTAACACCCGTAAAATTCATTTTGTAATTATTTACGTTTTATGAATTTTATTCCTAGACGGGTGTTATTGTTCCGAGGTCCATTGTGTGGTTTTGTGCTTTTGGGCTTCGGCCTTGTGGGCCGGCATCTATTTGCGTGTCCCTTAGCATGGTTGGCACTGTGCATGTGGGGCCTAGGTGTGGAGTCCACGTGGGGCCTACACTGGTGGGCCGTTGGTTGTGGCCAATGATTGGGTGGTTAGTGTAGGGAGCTATTGGTGCGTGCCTTGGGCTGGTGGGTGGTCGAAGATTGGTTGGTTTGCGCATGCCAGAGGGGCGAGCTCCTTCCTCGCATATTTAATGTGTGCGTGGGGCGAGCTCTCCCCGACCACCGGAACCTAACCAAGCCTTCCCCCTTCTTTCCCCTTTCCTTTTTTCCCCTCCTCTCTTTCTCCATTCTCTCCATCTTCCTCTTCACTCCTCCTTCCGTCTGCGGGTGGGTGCAGGTGATCAGAGAGAGAGCTGAGAGTGGAAGATGGGAGGAGATGGCTCGTGGCAGCTCGTGGCAGTGAAAGAGGCTCCAGAGCAACGTCCTTGGGGCTGTGGAGTGTCAGAGCACGTACGGGGCTGCCGGAGTTCGCCGAATTTGCTAGTGGTCGCTAGAGGTCATTTTCGGGTACGTACCTCCAATTAAATGTGTAGAAATCATGTAAAATGGTAGAAATTGATAGGATTGCATGAAATCTAGGTAAATTTACATTCCTAGAATTTATTGTGATTTTATGAGAATTTATGGTGAATTTATGGACATTTATGGCTGTGGGTGTGTTTTGGGTCATTTTGACCCTTTTGCCTTTGCGATTTTATATCTTCATGCATGGTGAATGGATTTTAGTTTTATTTGTTGGAATTTGGAGTAGACTCGAGGGTCTACATCCTATATTTTAAGCAAGATTTTTGGTGCTTGTTTAGAGGGTCCGATCAATGGTCCTAGTTGGGGCGATTTTGAACTGTAGGGTTTTTGGTCTTTTTCTGAGATCGCAGAATTCGACATACTGAATTAGTGAATTTCGGCATACCGATTTCTTTCAGTATACCCTTTTTCTCTTAGTTTGGTCTTCTAGTCGATTCGACCTACAAAATCACCCTGGTCGACCGATCTAGAGGATTTCAGCATATCGGAGCTAGAACAGCATGCCGAATCAGTGGATTTCGGCATACCAAACCTGATATCTGGCATGCCGAATCAGGGCCCAATTATGCTTATAAAATGTGTTCTCCGAAGGCTTTCTGGATTGCTGTGTTTTGTCTATATGAGATGGTATTGTGGGCCGTCAGTGGTGGTCCCCTAGGACACCTGATGCGTCGCCTTGCTGAGGTTTTGGAAGAATTTTCAAAGATATGAAAATGGTTTTGAAAATGGATTTCAAAGAAATAGTTGGCCTGTTTTGGAAAATGATTCCCTAGTTTTCTGTGTGCGGACTGAGACAGTGTGGGGTCATGTTGTTGGGACCCGGGAATGTGACGACATTCTCGAGTGGTCGAGCCCGACTCCCTGATCGAAGTCGGGGGCTGAGATACCTGAGGCTGAGGGGCGTCGGGTCCTAGAGGTATGAGACTCCTTGACTATCACCTCAAGGCTAGGGTTGTTGTTCGTGGGTTGAGGTGTCTTGTGGCATGACGGGGAGGTGTGATACTCCTGCAGTCACTGTGAGCACTAAGGCTCAGGTGTCATCGAGTGTGGAGGTATGACACTCCCTCCTGAGCACCTTGTGTGGAGGACGCCGTGAGGAGGCAGACTCTGCAGTGGCTAGTGCAGGTGGGACACGTGCCCCGTAGCTGGTAGCGTCCTAAGAGACAGGACAACCTTCTCAAAGAGGGGTTGGCTTTGTGAGGGTTCTCCAGGTGGGAGAATCGTGGGACGGTGGTTGGCTCCTACACAGGGTGGCACACCGTGGCAGTGCAGAACGTCGTGGTCGCTCCATGGCAGACTGCGTGTGGCTAGAGTTGGGTTGCCTAGCACCGGGCTTCCTAACTCACTATGTGTGGTTTTGGCCATTGAGAGCCTTTGCTTGTGGCTTTGGGCTAGTAAAGCCCCAGTTGTAGTTTTGGCCGATGTGGGCCTGGTTTATGAGATTTTGAGAAATGGTTTGCGAAATGAATTTAAAAGGAAAGTTAATTATAGTTTTGTTTTCTGTAGTTTTCCTTGGGGTGCGTACAGGGTTACTTCTGTCATTCATGCATTTTTCCTCGTGTTTTTGGTTTGCAGGTGCAGGCATACAAAGGGTTAGCGTAGTGCATATAGTTTGGAGTCTCCTAGCCGTATACATAGGTTCCTAGCAGTTAGATATTTACTGTTTAGCTTTAACTTTCCCGTAATTTAATTTGTTTTAAATTATTGTGGAAAATGTGGGGCGTGACACACACACTAACTGGCTTGAGATTAGTCAAAGTCATACACCCTCTCTTTCATTGGAATTAAAGCTAAAAAAGTAGCCTTCCAAGCTCTGGGAAGAGGTGTCTCACAAGAAAAGGAACATACAGTAGCCTGCAAGTCCTCAACAATAATGTCCCATAAAAACTTTGAAAAAGCATGATGTGAAAGCATTAGGCCCTGGAGCATGGTCATCCTCCAGAGAAAAGGCAGCATTCTTAATCTCCTCCAGCTCAGGAATTCTACATAGCTTTTCATTATCCTCTAGAGAAGTAGAGGACTGGATGGTTTCCAATATAATTGATTGAATGTGATAGTCTTCCGCAGTCAACAGGTTATAAAAATCAATAGCTTCATTATGTAAGACTACCCTTGAATTCTAAAATTTTGGATTTTCAAGCAGAGAGGATGAGATGTTGGATCTTTTCCTATCTTCATTAAATATTTTGTATTTCTATCTCCCTCCCTAAGCCAAGTCATTCATGTTTTTTTGTCTAAGAAAGGTTTCATACTGAATTTCATTATACATAAATTCTCTTCTGGTGTAATGCCCTAGCACTACACAATAGTACAGATACTACCCAAAGCAATTAATTAAATCTAAATTAGAAGATTAAAATAAATAACAAAAACCAAACACCCAGACCTATGTGTTGCTAAAGTGGTTCTGAAACAATGCACCAAGACAAGACTACACCTTCGCTAAAGCATCTGAGACAAGGCAAACAAAAACCATGCATGAGTGACGTCAATGTCACCCAGTACGCGCCCCAAAATTAGCAAAAATCGGCAAAACCATACACAATTACGAAACCTCAAGAAAACTGTGAACACTGAAAAGCCAACTCACGTAATTCGGTAAAACCAATACAAGATGCTATATCAAAACTTTCTTTTCTTTTCTTTTAAAACTTCATGCCCATTAGCAAGTCTTTATGTGCAAATCAAGAAACAATTTTCATCTAGACTTCCAGCCCAAAACACAATTCATTCCATTATCACAAATCACAATTAACCAAGGTTGGAAACTAGCTCAACCACAAATCTCAATCCATATCTCAAAAAATGGTTGTATCACCTTGGCCATAGGCGACCAACCTGGTGTAACATCAGGGCCTGATTATCCATTTTTATAATAAACCATGTATTACTTGTAATATTGTGTTTAATGGTTTATTAATGGATAATCTGTTGTTTCTTGGTTGTGTGTGGGTGTGGGTGGTTTTCTGTGCATCAGGTTGTGATTTGG
>JAMKQA010005222.1:0-13032 GCA_024699735.1 Posidonia australis
CCTTTTCTCGAGACTCCTCTGATCCGGAGGTGATCCGAGTCGTTGGTTCCATATAGCATAGGACCAACTATCCATCTATCCTTTCCTCGAGATTCCTCAGATCCGGTGGTGATCCGAGTCGTAGGTTCCTTATAGCCTAGGACCAACTATCCATCCATTTCTCAAGATTCCTCTGATCTGGAGGTATTCCGAGTCGTTGGTTCCATATAGCCAAGGACCAACCGTCTACTCTTTTCTCGAGAATCCTCCGATCCAGAGGTGATCCAAGTCGTTAGTTCCTTATAGCATAGGACCAACCATCGATCCCTTTCTCGAGACTCCTCTGATGTGGAGGTGACATGAGTCTTTGGTTGCTTGTAGCATAGGACCATCCATCCTTCCATTTCTCGATACTCCTCTGATCTGGAGGTGATCCGAGTCGTTTGTTCCTTATAGCCATGGACCAACCATCTATCATTTTCTCGAGACTCCACTGATCCAGAGGTGATCCGAGTCGTTTGTTCCTTATACCCTAGGACCAACCATCTATCCCTTTCACGAGACTCCCCTGATCTCGAGGTGATCCAAGTCTTTGGTTCCTTATAGCCTAGGACCAACTATCCATCCTTTTCACAAGACTCCACTGATCAGAAGGTGATCCGAATCGTTGGTCCCTTATAGCCTAGGACCAATTATTTATCCCTTTCTCGAGACTCCTCTGATCCGGAGGTGATCCGAGTCGTTGGTTGCTTATAGCCTAGGACCAACCATCCATCCATTTCTCGAAACTACTCTGATCCAGATGTCATCCGAGTCGTAGGTTGCTTATAACCAACGACCAACCATCAATCTTTATCTCGAGACTCCTCTGATCCGGAGGTGATCCGAGTCGTTGGTTCCATATAGCCTAGGACCAACCATCCATCCATTTCTCGAAAATCCTCTGATCCAGAGGTCATCCGAGTCGTTGGTTCCATGTAGCCTAGGACCAACCTTCTATCCCTTTCACGAGACTTTTCTGATCTAGAGGTGATCCGAGTCTTTGGTTCCTTATAGCTTAGGACCAACCATCAATCCCATTCACGAGGCTCCTCCGATCCGGAGGTGATCCGAGTCGTTGGTTGCTTATAGCCTAGGACCAATCATCTATCCATTTCTCGAAACTACTCTAATCCGGAGGTCATCCGAGTCATAGGATCCTTTTAGTCAAGGACCAACCATCTATCTTTATCTCGAGACTCCTTTGATCCGGAGGTGATCCGAGTCGTTGGTTGCATATAGCCTAGGACCAACCATCCATCCATTTCTCGAAACTCCTATGATCCGGAGGTCATCCGAGTCGTTGGTTCCATGTAGCCTAGGACCAACCATCTATCCCTTTCACGAGACTCTTCTGATCCGGACGTTATCCGAGTCGTTGGTTCTTTATAGCCTAGGACCTACCATCTATTCATTTCTCAAGACACCACCAATCTGGAGGTGATCTGAGTTGTTGGTTCCTTATAGCCTTGGACCAACCATCTATCCCTTTCTCGAGACTCCTCTGATCCGGAGGTGATCCGAGTCATTGGTTCCATATAGCCTAGGACCAACCATCAATCCTTTTCTCGAGACTCCTCTGATCCGGAGGTTATCTGAGTCGTTGGTTCCATATAGCATAGGACCAACTATCCATCTATCCTTTCCTCGAGACTCCTCTGATCCGGTGGTGATCCGAGTCGCAGGTTCCTTATAGCCTAGGACCAACTGTCCATCTGACCTTTTCTCCAGACTCCTCAGATTAGGAGGTGATCAGAGTCGTTGGTTCCTAGTAGCCTAGGACCAACCATCCATCCTTTTATCGAGGCTGCTCTAGTCCGGAGGTGATCTGAGTCGTTGGATCCTTATTGCCTTGGACAAACTATCTGTCCATCCTTTCCTCGAGACTCCAACGATCCAGAGGTGATCCAAGTTGTAGGTTCCATATGGCCTAGGATCAACTATCCATCTAACCTTTTCTCGAGACTCCTCTGATCCAGTAGTGATCCGAGTCGTAGGTTCCATATAGCCAAGGATCAACTATCCATCTAACCTTTTCTCGAGGCTCCTCTGATCCGGTGGTGATCTGAGTCGTTGGTTCCTTATCGCCTAGGACCAACCATCTATCCCTTTCTCGACACTCCTCAGATCCGGAGGTGATCCGAGTCGTTGGTTCCTTATAGCCTAGGACCAACTATCCGTCCATTTCTCATGATTCCTCTGATCCGGAGGTGATCCGAGTCGTTGGTTCCATATAGCCTAGGACCAACCATCTACACTTTTCTCGAGAATCCTCCGATCCGGAGGTGATCCGAGTCATTGGTTCCTTATAGCCTAGGACCAACCATCTATCCCTTTCGCGAGACTCCTCTGATCCGGAGGTGATCCGAGTCGTTGGTTGCTTGTCGCGTAGGACCATCCATCCATCCATTTCTCAAAACTCCTCTGATCCTGTGGAGATCCGAGTCGTTGGTTCCTTATAGCCAAGGACCAACCATCTATCCTTTTCTCGAGACTCCACTGATCCGGAGGTGATCCGAGTCGTTAGTTCCTTATACCCTAGGACCAAGTTTCCATCCTTTTCTCCAGACTCCTCTGATCTGGAGGTGATCCGAGTCGTTGGTTCCATATAGTCTAGGACCAACTATCCATCCTTTTCTCGAGACTCCACGGATCCGAAGGTGATCTGAGTCATTTGTCCCTTCTAGCCTAGGACCAACCATCTATCCCTTTCTCGAGACTCCTCTGATCCGGAGGTGTTCCGAGTCATTGGTTGCTTATAACCTAGGACCAACCATCCATCCCTTTATCAAAACTCCACTGATCCGGAGGAGATCCGAGTCGTAGGTTCCTTCTAGCCAAGGACCAACCATCTATCTTTATCTTGAGACTCCACTGATCCGAAGGTGACCCGAGTCGTTGGTTCCCTGTAGCCTAGGACCAACCATCTATCCCGTTCACGAGACTCCTCTGATCCGGAGGATATCCGAGTCGTTGGTTCAATATAGCCTCGGACCAACTATCCATCCTTCTCTCGAGACTCCTCCGATCTGGAGGTGATTCGACTCATTGATTCCTTATAGCCTAGGACCTACCATCTATTCATTTCTCGAGACACCACCGATGCGGAGGTGATTAGAGTTGTTGTTTCCTTATAGCCTTGGACCAACCATCTATCCGTTTCTCGAGACTCCTCTGATCCAGTGGTGACCCGAGCCGTTGGTTCCCTATAATCTAAAGCCAACCATCTATCCATTTCTCGAGACTCCTTTGATCCGGAGGTGATCTGAGTCGTTGGTTCCATATAGCCTAGGACCAACCTTCTATCCTATTCTCGAGACTCCTCCGATCCGGAGGTGATCCGAGTCATTGGTTCCATATATCCTAGGACCAACCATCTATCCCATTCATGAGACTCCTCTGATCCGGAGGTTATCCGACTCGTTGGTTCCTTATAGCCTAGAACCAACCATCTATCCTTTTCTCGAGACTCCTTTGATCCGGAGGTGATCCGAGTCGTTGTTTCCATATAGCCAATGACCAACCTTCTATCCTTTTCTCGAGACTCCTCTGATCCAGAGGTGATACGAGTCGTTGGTTCCATATAGCCTAGGACCAACTATCCATCTATCCTTTCCTCGAGACTCCTCTAATCCGGTGTGGATCCGAGTCGTAGGTTCCTTATAGCATAGGACCAACTGTCCATCTGACCTTTTCTCAAGACTCCTACGATCCATAGGAGATTAGAGTCGTTCGTTCCTTCTAGCCTAGGACCAACCATCCGTCCTTTTCTCGAGGCTGCTCCGATCAGGAGGTGATCCAAGTCTTTGGATCCTAATTGCCGTGGACAAACTATCCATCAATCCTTTCCTCGAGACTCCTACGATCCAACGGTGATCAAAGTCATAGGTTCCATATGGCCTAGGATCAACTATCCATCTAACCTTTTCTCGAGACTCCTCTGATCCGGAGGTGATCCGAGTCGTAGGTTCCATATCGCATAGGATCACCTATCCATCTAACTTCTTCTCGAGACTCCTCTGATCCGGAGGTGATGCGAGTCGTTGGTTCCTTATCGCTTAGCACCAACCATCTATCCCTTTCTCGAGACTCCGTAGATCCGTAGGTCATCCGAGTCGTTGGTTCCATATAGCCTTGGACCAACTTTCCATTATTTTCTCGAGACTCCTCTGATCCGGAGGTGATCCGAGTCGTTGGTTCCTTATCGCTTAGGACCAACCATCTATCCCTTTCTCGAGACTCCGCAGATCCGAAGGTCATCCGAGTCGTTGGTTCCTTATAGCCTAGGACCAACTATCCATTATTTTCTCGAGACGACTCTGATCCAGAGGTGATCAGAGTCGTTGGTTCCATATTGCCTAGGACCAACCATCTATCCCTTTTCCAGAGACTCGTCTGATCTATCCTTTTCTCGAGACTCCACTGATCCGGAGATGATCCGAGTTGTTGGTTCCTGGTAGCCTAGGACCAAACATCTATCGTTTTCTCGAGACTCCTCTGATCCAGAGGTGATCCGAGTCGTTGGTTCCATATAGCCAAGGACCATCCATCTATCATTCTCTCGAGACTCCTCTGATCCAGAGGTGATCCGAATCGTTAGTTCCGTATACCGTAATACCAACCATCTATCGCTTTCACGAGACTCCTCTGATCCGAAGGAGATCCGAGTCGTTGGTTCTTTATAGCCTAGGACCAACTATCCATCCGTTTCTCGAGACTCCTCTGATCTGGAGGTGATTCGAGTCGTAGGTTCCTAGTAGCCAAGGACCAACCATCTATCGTTTTCTCGAGACTCCTATGATCCGGAGGTGATCCGAGTCGCTGGTTCCTTATAGCCTTGGACCGATCGTCTCTCCTTTTCTCGAGACACCTGTGATCCGTAGGTGATCTGAGTCGTTTGCCACTTGTAGCCAAGGACCAACCATTCATCCTTTTCTCGAAACTCCTCTGATCCGGAGGTGATCCGAGTCGTTGGTTCTTTATAGCCTAGGACCAACAATCCATCCTTTTCGCGAGACTCCTCTGATCCGGAGGTGATCCGAGTCGTTGGTTCCTTATAGCCTAGAACCAACCATCAATTCTTTTCTCGAGACTCCATTGATCCGGAGGTGATCCGAGTCGTTGGTCCCTTATTGCCTAGGACCATCCATCTATCCCTTTCTCGAGACTCCTCTGATCCGGAGGTGATCTGAGTCGTTGGTTGCTTAAAGCCTAGGACCAACCATCTGTCCATTTCTTGAAACTCCTCTTATCCGGAGGTGATCCGAGTCGTTGGTTCCTAGTGGCCTAGGACCAACCATCTATCGTTTTCTCGAGACTCCTCTGATCCTTAGGTGATCCTAGTCACTGGTTCCATATAGCATTCTACCGACCGTCTATCCTTTTCTCGAGACTCCTGTGATACGTAGGTGATCCAAGTCGTTTGCTCCTTATAGCCTAGGACCAACAATCCATCCTTTTCTCGAGACTCCTCTAATCCGGAGGAGATCCGAGTCGTTGGTTCTTTATAGGTAGGACCAACTATCCATCCGTTTCGTGAGACTCCTCTGATCCGGAGGTGATCCGAGTCGTTAGTTCCTTATAGCAAAGGACCAACCATCTATTCTTTTCTCGAGACACGTCCGATCTGGAGGTGATCTGAGTGGTTGGCCCCATATTGCCTAGGACCAACCATCTATCCCATTATCGAGACTCCTCGGATCCGGAGGTGATTCGAGTCGTTGGTTACTTATATCCTAGGACAAACCATCCATCCATTTCTCGAAACTCCTCCAATCCGGAGGTGATCTGAGTCGTTGGTTCCTTATAGACAAGGACCAACCATCAATCCTTATCTCGAGACTCCTCTGATCCAGTGGTAATCCGAGTCGTTGGTTCCATGTAGCCTAGGACCAACCATCTATCCCTTTCTCGAGACTCCTCGGATCTGGAGGTGATCCGAGTCGTTGGTTGCTTATAGCCTAGGACAAACCATCCATCCATTTCTCGAAACTCCTCCAATCCGGAGGTGATCCGAGTCGTTGGTTCCTTATAGCCAAGGACCAACCATCTATCCTTATCTCGAGACTCCTCTGATCCAGAGGTGATCCAAGTCGTTGGTTCCATGTAGCCTAGGACCAACCATCCATCCCTTTCACAAGACTCCTCATATCCAGATGTTATCCGAGTCGTTCGTTCCATATTGCCAAGGACCAACTATCCATCCTTTTCTCGAGACTCCTCCGATCTGGAGGTGATTCGAGTCGTTGGTTCCTAGTAGCCTAGGACCAACCATCTGTCGTTTTCTCGAGACTCCTCTGATCCGGAGGTGATCCGAGTCGCTGGTTCCTTATAGCCTTGGACCCACCGTCTATCCTTTTCTCGAGACTCCTGTGATCCGTAGGTGATCCGAGTCGTTTGCACCTTAACGCCTAGGACCAACTTTCCATCCTTTTCTTAAGATTCCTCTGATCCGGAGATGATCCGAGTCGTTGGTTCCTTATAGCCTAGGATCAACCATCTAATCCATTCTCTAGACTACTCCGATCAGGAGGTGATCCGACTTTTTGGTTCCCTATAGACTAGAACCAACCATATATCCCATTCTCGAGACTCCTCTAATCCGGAGGTGATCCGAGTTGTTGGTTGCTTATAGCGTAGGACCATCCATCCATCCATTTCTCGAAACACCTCTGATCTGGTGGTGATCCGAGTCGTTGGTTCCATATAGCCAAGGACCAACCATCTATCCTTCTCTCGAGACTCCTCTGATCCAAAGGTGATCCGAGTCGTTAGTTCCGTATACCCTAGTACCAACCATCTATCTCGTTCACGAGACCCCTCTGATCCGGAGGAGATCCGAGTCGTTGGTTCCTTATAGCCTAGGACCAACTATCCATCCCTTTCAGGAGACACCTCTGATCCGGTGCTGATCCGAGTCGTTGGCTCCATATAGACTATGACCAACCATCCATCCTTTTCCAGGCACTCCTCTGATCAGGATGTTATCCGAGTCGGTGGTTCCGTATGGCCTAAAACCAACCATCTATCCTTTTCTTGCGACTCCACTGATCCGGAGGTGATCCGAGTCGTTGGCTCCTAGTAGCCTAGGAACAACCATCTAACGTTTTCTCGATACTCCTCTGATCCGGACGTGATCTGAGTCGCTGGATCCTTATAGCCTTGGACCGACCGTCTATCCTTTTCTCGAGACACCTATGATCCGTAGGTGATCCGAGTCGTTTGCTCCTTATAGCGTAGGACCAACCATCCATCCATTTCTCGAAACTCCTCCAATCCGGAGGAGATCCGAGTCGTTGGTTCTTATAGCCAAGGACCAACGATCTATCCTTATCTATAAGACTCCTCTGATCCGGATGTTATCCGAGTCGTTGGTTCCATATTGCCTAGGACCAACTATCCATCCTTTTCTCGAGACTCCTCCGATCTGGAGGTGATTCGAGTCATTGGTTCCTAGTAGCCTAGTACCAACCATCCATCGTTTTCTCGAGACTCCTCTGATACGGAGGTGATCCGAGTCACTGGTTCCTTATAGCCTAGGACCGACTGTCTATCCTTTTCTCGAGACTCCTGTGATCCATAGGTGATCCGAGTCGTTTGCTCCTTATAGCCTAGGACCAACAATTCATCCATTTCTCGAAACTCCTCTGATCCGGACGTGATCCGAGTCGTTGGTTCTTTATATCCTAGGACCAACTATCCATCCTTTTCGCGAGACTCCTCTGATCTGGAGGTGATTCGAGTCGTTGGTTCCTTATAGCCTAGGACCAATCATCAATTCTTTTCTCGAGACTCCTCTGATCTGGAGGGGATCCGAGTCGTTGGTCCCTTATAGCCTACGACCTTCCATCTATCCCTTTCTCGAGACTCCTCAGATCCGGAGGTGATCCCTGTCAATGGTTACTTATAGCCCAGGACCAAACATCCAACCATTTCTTGAAACTCCTCTGATCCGGAGGTGATCCGAGTCGTTGGTTCCTAGTAGCCTAGGACCAACCGTCTATCGTTTTCTCGAGACTCCTCTGATCCGGTGGCGATCTGAGTCGCTGGTTCCTTATAGCCTTGGACCGACCGTCTATCCTTTTCTCGAGACTCCTGTGATCCGTAGGTGATCCGAGTCGTTTGCTCCTTATAGCCTTGGACCAACCATCCATCCTTTTCTCGAGACTCGTCTAATCCGGAGGTGATCCGAGTCGGTGGTTCTTTATAACTAGGACCAACTATCCATCCGTTTTGTGAGACTCCTCTGATCCGGAGGTTATCCGAGTCATTGGTTCCTTATAGCCAAGGACCAACCATCTATTCTTTTCTCGAGACTCGTCCGATCCGGAGGTGATCCGAGTGGTTGGTCCCGTATAGCCTAGGACCAACCATCTATCCCTTTCTCGAGACTCCTCGGATCCGGAGGTGATCCGAGTCGTTGGTTGCTTGTAGCCAAGGACAAACCATCCATCCATTTCTCGAAAATCCTCCAATCCGGAGGTGATCCGAGTCGTTGGTTCCTTATATCCATGGACCAACCATCTATCCTTATCTCGAGACTCCTTTGATCCAAAGGTGATCCGAGTCGTTTGTTCCATGTAACCTAGGACCAACCATCTATCCCTTTCACGAGACTCCTCTGATCTGGATGTTATCCGAGTCCTTGGTTCCATATTGCCTAGGACCAACTACCCATCCTTTTCTCGAGACTCCTCCGATCTGGAGGTGATTCGAGTCGTTCGTTCCTAGTAGCCTAGGACCAACCATCTATCGTTTTCTCGAGACTCCTCTGATCCAGAGGTGATCCGAGTCGCTGGTTCCTTATAGCCTTGGACCGACCGTCTATCCTTTTCTCGAGACTCCTGTGATCCGTAGGTGATCCAAGTCGTTTGCTCCTTATAGCCTAGGACCAACCATTCATCCTTTTCTCGAAACTCCTCTGATCCGGAGGTGATCCGAGTCGTTGGTTCTTTATAGCCTAGGACCAACATTCCATCCTTTTCTCGAGACTCCTCTGATCCGGAGGTGATCCGAGTCGTTGGTTCCTTATAGCCTAGGACCAACCAACAATTCTTTTCTCGAGACTCCTCTGATCAGGAGGTGGTCTGAGTCGTTGGTCCCTTACAGCCAAGGACCAACCATCTATCCCATTCTCGAGACTCCGCGGATGCGGAGGTGATCCGTGTCGTTGGTTCCTTATAGCGAAGGACAAACCATCTATTCTTTTCTCGAGACACATCCGATCCGGAGGTAATCCGAGTGGTTGGTCCCTTATAGCCTAGGACCAACCATCTATCCCTTTCTCGAGACTCCTCGGATCCGGAGGTGATCCGAGTCGTTGGTTGCTTATAGCCTAGGACAAACCATCCATCCATTTCTCGAAACTCCTCCAATCCGGAGGTGATCCGAGTCGTTGGTTCCTTATAGCCAAGGACCAACCATCTATCCTTATCTCGAGACTCCTCTGATCCAGAGGTGATCCGAGTCGTTGGTTCCATGTAGCCTAGGACCAACCATCTATCCCTTTCATGAGACTCCTCTGATCCGGATGTTATCCGAGTCGTTGGTTCCGTATTGCCTAGGACCAACTATCCATCCTTTTCTCGAGACTCCTCCGATTTGGAGGTGATTTGAGTCGTTGGTTCCTAGTATCCTTGGACCAACCATGTATCATTTTCTTGAGACTCCTCTGATCCGGAGGTGATCCGAGTCGTTGGTTCCGTATAGCCTTGCACCGACCATCTATCCTTTTCTTGAGACTCCTGTGATCTGTAGGAGACCCGAGTCGTTTCCTCCTTATAGCCTAGGACCAACCATTCATCCTTTTCTCGAAACTCCTCTGATCCGGTGGTGATCCGAGTCGTTGGTTCTTTATAGCCTAGGACCAACTATCCATCCTTTTCGCGAGACTCCTCTGATTTGGAGGTGATCCAAGTCGTTGGTTCCTTATAGCCTAGGACAAACCATCAATTCTTTTCTCGAGACTCCTCCGATCCAAAGGTGATCCGAGTCGCTTCTCCCTTATAGCCTAGGACCATCCATCTATCCCTTTCTCGAGACTCCTCTGATCCGGAGGTGATCCTAGTCATTGGTTGCTTATAGCCTGGGACCAAGCATCCACCCATTTCTTGAAACTCCTCTGATCTGGAGGTGATCCGAGTCGTTGGTTCGTAGTAGCCTAGGACCAACCATCTATCGTTTTCTCGAGACTTCTTTGATGCGGAGGTGATCTGAGTCGCTGGTTCCTTATAGCCATGGACCGACCGTCTATCTTTTTCTCGAGACTCCTTTGATCCATAGGTGATCCGAGTCGTTTGCTCCTTATAGCCTAGGACCAACCATCCATCCTTTTCTGGAGACTCCTCCAATCCGGAGATGATCCGAGTCGTTGGTTCTTTATAGCTAGGACCAAATATCCATCCGTTTCGTGAGACTCCACTGATCCGGAGGTGATCCGAGTCGTTGGTTCCTTATAGCCAAGGACCAACCAACTATTCTTTTTTCGAGACTCGTCCGATCCGGAGGTGATCCGAGTGGTTGGTCCCTTATAGCCTAGGACCAACCATCTATCCCTTTCTCGAGACTCCTCGGATCCGGAGGTGATCCGAGTCGTTGGTTTCTTATAGCCTAGGACAAACCATCCATCCATTTCTCGAAACTCCTCCAGTACGGACGTGATCCAAGTCGTTGGTTCCTTATAGCAAAGGACCAACCATCTATCCTTATCTCGAGACTCCTCTGATCCAAAGGTGATCCGAGTCGTTGGTTCCATGTAGCCTAGGACCAACCATCTATCCCATTCACGAGACTCCTCTGACCCGGATGTTATCCGAGTCGTTGGTTCCATATTGCCTAGGACCAACTATCCATCCTTTTCTCGAGACACCTCCGATCTGGAGGTGATTCGAGTCGTTGGTTCCTAGTAGCCTAGGACCAACCATCTATCCCTTTCTCGAGACTCCTCGGATCCGGAGGTGATCCGAGTCGTTGGTTGCTTATAGCCCAGGACAAACCATCCATCCATTTCTCGAAACTCCTCCATTCCGGAGGTGATCCGAGTCGTTGGTTCCTTATAGCCAAGGACCAACCATCTATCCCTTTCACGAGACACCTATGACCCGGATGTTATCCGAGTCGTTGGTTCCAAATTGCCTAGAACCAACTATCCATCCTTTTCTCGAGACTCCTCCGATCTGGAGTTGATCCAAGTCGTTGGTTCCTAATAGCCTAGGGCAACCATCTATCCCTTTCTCGAGACTCCTCTGATCCGGAGGTAATCCGAGTCGCTGGTTCCTTATAGTCTTGGACCGACCGTCTATCCTTTTCTCGAGACTCCTGTGATCCGTAGGTGATCCGAGTCATTTGCTCCTTATAGCCTAGGACCAACCATTCATCCTTTTCTCGAAACTCCTCTGATCCAAAGGTGAACCGAGTCGTTGGTTCTTTATAGCCTAGGACCAACTATCCATCCTTTTCGCGAGACTCCTCTGACCGGAGGTGATCCGAGTCGTTGGTTCCTTATAGCGTAGGACCAACCATCAATTCTCTTCTCGTGACTCCTCCGATCCGGAGGTGATCCGAGTCATTTGTCCCTTATAGCCTAGGACCATCCATCTATCCCTTTCTCGAGACACCTCTGATCCGGAGGTGATCCTAGTCATTGGTTGCTTATTGCCTGGGACCAACCATCCACCCATTTCTTGAAACACCTCAGATCCAGAGGTGATCCGAGTCGTTGGTTCCTAGTAGCCTAGGACCAACCATCTATCGTTTTTTTGAGACTCCTCAGATCCGGAGGTGATCCAAGTCGCTGGTTCCTTATAGCCTTGGACCGACCGTCTATCCTTTTCTCGGGACTCCTGTGATCCATAGGTGATCCGAGTCGTTTGCTCCTTACAGCCTATGACCAACCATTCATCCTTTTCTCGAAACTCCTCTAATCCGAAGGTGATCGGAGTCGTTGGTTCTTTATAGCCTAGGACCAACAATCCATCCTTTTCGTGAGACTCCTCTGATCCGGAGGTGATCCGAGTCGTTGGTTCCTTATAGCCTAGGACCAACCATCAATTCTTTTCTCGAGACGCCACTGATCCGGAGGTGATCCGAGTCGTTCGTCCCTTATATCCAAGGACCATCCATCTATCCCTTTCTCGAGACTCCGCGGATCCGGAGGTGATCCGTGTCGTTGGTTCCTTATAGCAAAGGACCAACCATCTATTCTTTTCTCGAGACTCATCCGATCAGGAGGTGATCCGAGTGGTTGGTCCCTTATAGCCTAGGACCAACCATCTATCCCTTTCTCGAGACTCCTCTGATCTGGAGGTGATCCGAGTCGTTGTTTCCTATAGCCTAGGACAAACCATCCATCCATTTCTCGAAACTCCTCCAATCCGGAGGTGATCCGAGTCGTTGGTTCCTTATAGCCAAGGACCAACCATCTATCCTTATCTCGAGACTCCTCTGATCCAGAGGTGATCCGAGTCGTTGGTTCCATGTAGCCTAGGACCAACCATCTATCCCTTTCATGAGACTCCTCTGATCCGGATGTTATCCGAGTCGTTGGTTCCGTATTGCCTAGGACCAACTATCCATCCTTTTCTCGAGACTCCTCGGATTTGGAGGTGATTCGAGTCGTTGGTTCCTAGTAGCCTAGGACCAACCATGTATCATTTTCTTGAGACTCCTCTGATCCGGAAGTGATCCGAGTCGTTGGTTCCTTATAGCCTTGCACCGACCATCTATCCTTTTCTTGAGACTCCTGTGATCTGTAGGAGACCCGAGTCGTTTCCTCCTTATAGCCTAGGACCAACCATTCATCCTTTTCTCGAAACTCCTCTGATCCGGTGGTGATCCGAGTCGTTGGTTCTTTATAGCCTAGGACCAACTATCCATCCTTTTCGCGAGACTCCTCTGATCTGGAGGTGGTCCAAGTCATTGGTTCCTTATAGCCTAGGACAAACCATCAATTCTTTTCTCAAGACTCCTCCGATCCGGAGGTGATCCGAGTCGCTTCTCCCTTATAGCCTAGGACCA
>JAMKQA010005223.1:0-15701 GCA_024699735.1 Posidonia australis
CTCGTTGGCCTCTTGACCATTTGGTCGAGGTCTTCCCTTGTTGACCTCTTGACCATTTGGTCGAGGTCTTCCCTTATTGGCCTGTTGACCATTTGGTCGAGGTCTTTTCTTGTTGGCCTCTCGACCATTTGGTCGAGGTCTTCCCTTGTTGGCCTCTCGACCATCTGGTCGAGGTCCTCCCTCTCGTTGGCCTCTCGACCGTTTGGTCGAGGTCTTCCCTTGTTGGCCTCTCGACCATTTGGTCGAGGTCCTCCCTCTCGTTGGTCTCTTGACCATTTGGTCGAGGCTTCCCTCTTCTTGGCCTCTTGACCATTTAGTCGATGTCTTCCCTTGTTGGCCTCTTTACCATTTGGTCGAGGTCCTCCCTCTCGTTGGCCTCTTGACCATTTGGTCGAGGTCTTCTCTTGTTGACCACTTGACCATTGGGTCGAGGTCTTCCCTTGTTGACCTCTTGACCATTTGGTGGAGGTCTTCCCTCTCGTTGGCCTCTTGACCATTTAGTCGAGGTCTTCCCTCTCGTTGGCCTCTTGACCATTTGGTCGAGGTCTTCCATTGTTGACCTCTTGACCATTTGGTTGAGGTCTTCCCTCTCGTTGGCCACTTGACCATTTGGTCGAGGTCTTCCCTTGTTGACCTCTTGACCATTTGGTCGCGGTCTTCCATTGTTGACCTCTTGACCATTTGGTCGAGGGCTTCCCTCGTTAGCCTCTTGACCATTTGGTCGAGGTCTTCCCTCTAGGCTTTTCTTGACCATTTGGTCAAGGTTCCTTTCTTTCCTTGCCTTTACTAGGCTTTCTTGACCTTTGACCGGGCGGTATAGGTCTTTTCTTTCCTTGCCATTACTAGGCTTTTCTTGATTATTTGGTCAAGATTCCTTTCTTTCCTTGCCTTTATTAGGCTTTCTTGACCTTTGACCGGGTGGTCTAGGTCTTTTCTTTCCTTGCCTTTACTAGCCTTTCTTGACCTTCGACCGGGCGGTGAAGGTCCTTTGCCCTTGCCTTTACTAGGCTCTCCTGACCTTTGACCGGACGGTCAAGGTCCTCTGCCCTTGCCTTTACAAGGCTTTCTTGACCTTTGACCGGACGATCTAGGTCCTTTTGCCCTCTGCCTTTACAAGACTTTCTTGACCTTTGATCGGGTGGTCTAGGTCCTTTTGCCCTCTGCCTTTACTAGGCTTTCTTGACCTTTGACTGGGCAGTCTAGGTCCCTTTGCCCCTTGCCTTTACTAGGCTTTCTTGACCTTTGACCGGGCAGTCTAGGTCCCTTTGCCCCTTGCCTTTACTAGGCTTTCTTGACCTTTGACCGGGCGGTCTAGGTCCTTTTGCCCTCGCCTTTACTAGGCTTTCCTGACCTTTGATCGGGCGGTCAAGGTTCTCTGCTCCTGCCTTTACTAGGCTTTCCTGACTTTGACCGGGCGGTCAAAGTCCTTTGCCCCTTGCCTTTACTAGGCTTTCTTGACCTTTGACCGGGCGGTCAAGGTTTCTGCCATTGCCTTTACTAGGCTTTCTTAACCTTTGACTGGGCGGTCAAGGTCCTTTGCCCCTTGCCTTTACTAGGCTTTCCTAACCTTTAACCGGGCGGTCAAGGTCTTTTGCTCTTTGCCTTTACTAGGCTTTCTTGGCTTTGACCGGGCGGTCAAAGTCCTTGCTTTCTCTCGGATTTCCTTAGGCCAGAAATCCCGTGGCTTGTCCCTTTGACTTTATAGTCAGGGCAGCCCCTTCTTGGATTTCCTTGGGCCAGAAATCCCGTGGCTTGTCCCTTTGACTTTATAGTCAGGGTTGCCCCCTTCTCGGATTTTCTTGGGCAGAAAATCCCTTGGCTTGACCTGTTGGCTTCATAGCCAAGGTCATAGCTCCTTTTCGGATTTCTTAGGGTAGGAAATCCATTTGTTTGACCCTCTGACTGGGCGGTCAAGGTCCTTTTATTTTCTTTTCTGGGTTTCCGCGGGCACGGAATCCAGTTGCTTGACTTTTGACTGGGCGATTGATGTCCTTTATTTCCTGGGTTTCCGCGGGCGCGGAATCCAGTTGTTCTGACCTCTGGCCAGGCGGTCAAGGTCCCTTCCTTTCTCTTTCTGTTTTCCTGGGTTTCTGCGGGCACGGGATCCAATTGTTTGACCTTCTGACCGGGCGGTCATGGTCCCTAATTTCCACAATAATTTAAAGAAATTAAATTACAGGAAATCTAAAGCTAAACAGTAATATCTAAACAACTAGGAACCTATGAGTGCGGCTACGAGACTCCAAACTATGTGCACTAAATGCCAGCACACGCTCGCCTGCACTTGCAACCTAAAACCATAGAGAAAACAACGTGAGTGACAAACGTCACCCAACATGCATCCTACAAAACGGTGGAAAACAAAATTATAATAATTTTCCTTTAAAATTATTTTGCAATCATTTCTCCAAATCCATAAAAAACCAGCAACTCGGGCCTAATAGGCTGAAAACCACAAAGCAAAGCCCTATAAGCCCAAACCACAAGAAACACAAACCACACTGACCAAACCAAATAGGCAAAGGCTCTACTAGTCCAAAATTACAAGTGAGACCCTTAATAGCCTAAACCAGACATAATGAGTTAGGAAGCCCAATACTTGACAACCAACTCTAGCCACAAGAAGCCACTAAGGTGCACTGCACTGCCACGGTGTGCCACCTTGTGCAGGAGCCCCCATCATCCCCCGATTCTCCTACTTGGAGAACTCTCACAAAACCAACCCCTCCTGAGAAGGCAGTCTTGTCTCTCAGGACGCTACTAACTACAGGATATGTGTCCAACCTGCACTGGCCACCATAGGATATGCTTCCTCACAACGTCCTCCACACGGTACTCAAGAGGGAGTTTCATACCTCTACACTCGACAACACCCGAGCCTTAGTGCACTCGATAACAGTAGGAGTATCATACCTCCCCATCATGCCACAAAATACTTCAACTCACAAACCACAACCCTAGCCTTGAAGGGACAATCAAGGAGTCTCATACCTCCAAGACCCGACGAATCTCTACATCAAGTATTTTAGCCCTCAACCTCAACCTGGGTAACATGCTCGACCATTCGGAAAGTGTCGTCACACCCCCTAGTTCAGACAGCATGGCCCACGGTCTCTCGACCGATACATAGAGAATTAGGAAAACCATTTCCAAAATGGGCCAACATATTCTTTTGAAATCCCTTTTGAAAACCATTTTACATCTTTGGAAAAACACTTCCAAAATCTCTATAAAATTGGCACATCAGGTGTCCCACAAGACTACCTCTGATGGCCCACAAAACCACCCCAAATGGGTCCAAGAAATACCTCAGAAAAGCCATTGCAAATCACTCAAAAAATAAGAAATGGGGCTTGATTTGGCACGTCAAATTGGGCCAACTGACCGAACTGGGCTTAAAGCACCAAAACGGTAGACCGAAATTCAAATCGATCGCCCGAAAATCCCTGGTTTGATAGACCAAAAAGGATCGGTCGACTGAACTGGGTCCAATGATCAACACTCAAGGCATGGAATGGTAGACCAGATAAGTTCGGTTGACGGAACCAGTACTAGGAGGACCAAAACTGACAAAAAAAGGGCATAGTTCGGTATGTCATTTTCTGCGAAAACAGAAAACAACCCCAAACCTTTGTCCAGCTCTTCTCTTAAATGGGAGTGAGGGGTGCACCTACCAAACAAGCACAATAAATCCATGTAAAACATATGTTGTAAACCTTAGAGTCTACTCCACAAGCACATAAAAAAAATCCACAATCCATCAATCATAGTTCCTAGAATAAAATCACAAAGCCAGAGAGTGCAGAAAAACTCAAAACTAAATCAAACACATTTAATGCCATAAATGCTACCATAAATCACCATAAATTCATAATAAATTCTAGGAATGTAAATTTACCTAGATTTCATCTACCATTTTTCATGTTTTTTTATTACAAGAGGTGAGGTATGTACCTTAATATGCCCTCCGACGATCCAACACTAACTTCGGTCGACCGCTACAACCACCGACGACCTGCGATCACTCCGAAGCTTGCCGTACGCTGTCGCTTGCTCTTGGGCACACCAAACAAGGGAGTAAAGGGAGAGGGAGGGATGGTGAGAGAGAGAGGGGGATGAGTGAGTGGAGGGGGAGAGGTGACAGGAGGGAGGGTGAGGGTGAGGGTGAGTGAGAGACAAGAGAGGGAGAGGATGAGTGGAAGGGGGAGAGCGAGTGGGAGGGAGTGGTGGTGGAGTGAAGGAGAAAGGGATGGTGTGCTCGAGAAGGAAGAGGAGACATGGGAAAGGAGGGAGGAGTGGAGGAAGGTATCTCGACTTAAGTAGTTACGCAAGGAGGAAGGTACGTGCATGCACATTTTGCAAGTTCACCATGCATGTGCACCAACTCGCCTCCATCTGCCAGCCACACCCCCGCACATGCACAACCACTCGCCCCCAACAACCAACCCACACACGGGCCCACATAAGGGCCCACAAGTACAGTGCCAACCACGTAAGGACAAGTATAGGAAACACATAAACAGCAGTCAACTGGCGAGGACCAAGCCCAAAAGTCACAAAATCATACAAATGGGCTTTGGGACAGTAACACCCGCCTAGAATAAATTCATTAAAATGTAAATAATTACAAAATGAATTTAAGGGTGTTATATCCTAACCACCTTAAAAGAAGATTTTTCCCTTGAAATCACTGGTTGGCGAAAAGATACGGATAGTGGGCTAGGATGGCTTCCTTGCGCTCCAACGTGGCCTTCTCGGCTCCATGATGCTTCCATCACACCAAAACTAGCATAATCACCTTGTTCGACAACACATGTTCTTTGTAGTCAACAATCTGGATGGCATCCTCCACAAAGGATAGATCTTCCTGGAACCCCTCTGGCTGAACTAAAATCACATGAGATGCGTTAGTTAGACATGGAACACGTCGTGCACAGACGACAGCTCTGGTGGTAGATTCAACTGATAAGCAATCTCACTGATCCTCTAGGTAATCTAATATGGGCCAATAAAGTGAGGACTTAGCTTTCCACGCTTCTCAAACCTCATGACACCCTTGGTCAATGACACCCTTGGTCAATGACACCTTTAGGAACACATAGTCTCCCTCCAGAAACTCTAGTGGTCTCTACCTCCTGTTGGCATAACTCTTCTGCTGAATTAGATCAACCTTGTTCACATACAACTGCACAAGCTCATGACCAATCAACTGACACTCTTCCACCTCACTCCAGCAAATTGACGATCTGCATGGCCTACCATACAAAGCTTTTTACGGCGCCATCCTGATGCTCGAGTGATAACTATTGTTGTAGGCAAACTTAATCAACAACAGATTGACCTCCCAACTCCCTTGCAAGTCCAGGACACATTCTCTGAGTATATCCTCCAACATCGAAATAGTCCTTTCTGTCTGATCGTCTGACTAAGGATGAAATACTATGCTATAGTTGAGCATTGTGCCATAGGCCTCCGCAGAGTCCTCCAGAACCTTGAGGTGAACCTTGTGTCTCTATCAGACACGATGGACACTGCAACACCATGCAGTTGAACAACCCTAGATACATATAGCTCCGCCAATCGATGCATCGGATGTTTTACCCAAATGGCCAGGAAGTGAGCAGACTTGATTAGCCAATCTACGATCACCCACACGGTGTCGTTCCTCCTTTGAGTATGCGGCAAACTAGTCACGAAGTCTATGGAGATGTGCTCCCACTTCCACACAGAGATATCCAATGGTTGCAAGGTCCCTCCAGGTGTCTAGTGCTTTGCTTTGACCAGTTGGCAAGTTTCACACCTCGCCACATGGTCAGCAACATCCCTCTTAATGCCAGGCCATCAAAAGTTCTACTTCAGGTCCTAGTACATTTCGTACTCCTTGGGTGAATAGTGTACTTGGACCGATGCATTTCATTGAGCAATCTTTGCCTAGCTTCCTCATGCTGGGGTGCATACAGACGCATATCATATCTTATCTCTCCTATGCCCCAACAGAGAAGTGAGGTTCTCCACTAGCCCCCAACTTCCCAAACATTGCCTAAATAAACGGATGCAACTGCCCAGGTAACAATGAACTCCACCAGCTTGGGGTGAACAAACATGTTGGTCACCCAGGCACCAACCATTCCCCGAACTTGCCGCTTCGGCCTACAGCTCACTAGATCGTCTAGCATGGTCCACTCCTTGACCATCAGGCTCGCTATCACGTGCGTATGCTGACTCAAAGCATCAGTGACCACGTTGGTCTTCCTAGGGTGGTAAGGTAAACTAAAATCATAGTCCTTCAGATACTCCACCCATCAACAGTACTACCTCAGATTGAGGTCTCTCTACATGAAAATATACTTTAGACTCTATTGATCGGTGAAGACCTCAAACTATTCTCCATACAGATAGTGCTGCCAAAGCTTGAGAGCGAATACTATGGCAGCCATCTCCAAATCGTGGGTTGGATAGTTTTTCTCATGATCTTTTAGCTGGCACGAAGAATAAGCAATAACATTGCCATGCTACATCAGAACACACCCCAACCCAAAACCACTAGCATCACTATACACAGTGACGCCACCACTTCTAGAAGGTAGAGTCAATACAGGGGTAGAAACCAGATGAGACTGCAACTCTTGGAAACTTGCCTCACAATTCTGGTCCCAATAGAACACGACTCTCTTCTTGGTCAACTCTGTCAAAGGTGCAACAATGTAGGACAAATCCCTGATAAACCTCCTATAGTAGCCTACCAGATCTAAGAGACTCCTGATCTCTGTCACATTCATGGGTCGCTTGCAATCACTCATCGCCTCCACCTTGGTAGGGTCAACTTTGATGCCTTCTCTAGAAATCAAATGGCCAAGGAACATAAATTCACTTAGCTAAAACTCATACTTGGAGAATTTGGCATACAACTGATGACGCCTCAGAGTATCCAAAACTATCCTTAAGTATAAGGCATGAGTCTCCATATTAGGGGAGTAGACCAACACGTCCTCAACAAAAATCACTACGAACTAGTCCAGAAAGGGGTTGAAAATCTTGTTCATCATATCTATAAATGCAGTTGATGCATTAGTCAAGCTGAAGGGCATGATTATGAACTCGTAATGCCCGTATCACATCCAGAAGGCAGTCTTCTGAATGTGTGAGTCTTGTATTCTCAACTAGTGATATCCTGACCTCAAATCAATCTTCGAAAACACTGAGGTAGACTGCAGTTGGTCGAACAAATCATCAATGCAAGACAAAGGATACTTGTTCTTCATTGTGATCTAGTTCAGCATCCGATAATCTATGCACAAGACAGGCGCTCCCCACAGAGACACACTTGGCCTGATAAATCCCTTGTCCAGCAACTCCTGCAATTGGGTCTTGAGCTGTAACATCTGTGCCTGGTTTTTTTCCATTTAATATAAACCATGGAATTTCTTGTAATTATTTGTGTATGGTTTATTAATGGTAAATCCAGTTTGTGTTTGTTGGTTGTGGGCTCCCTCTGTGTTTTGTGCCCCTGATTTCTCCCCTGTGGTGTGCTTTCTTTGGCTAGTGGGTCGGTTCTGCATTGGGACCCGTGTTTGTGGTGGACCCACTTGGGCTTGGGCTTGGACCCGATCAAGAGCCAACTGGTGCCATGCCCTTTTTCCCGTCTTCTCCACGCCCGTGACCGATCTCCCGATCTCGTGAAAACCTAGCGGGCGAGGGCTGCTCGTTCCGTCCCCTATGTCCAGAGCTACGCGTAGCTGGTGGAGGCCGACGGGATTCTGGGATGGCAGGCGTCCGGGGTGTTAAGATAAGAGGAGGTGTGCGGCATGGGGGAGATGCAGTGAGACCAGAGAGAGAGCGAGAGGGAGTGTGGTGGCTGTGGAGGAGTCGCGCGTCGGAGGAGCTCACGCGAGTGTGGGGAAGGCTAGTGCCGTGCACCGCCGGTGTTGGAGGGTACGCGAGGCTTGTCGAAGCCAGGTACGCGTTTCCCTACCGTTTCCCCTTCTGTCTTCCTCCATTAGTTGAGGCATGTTGGGTTTAGAGGGAAAAATCATGGAAATCATGTTAAAAATCATGCAAGACATAGCAAGGTCCACCCTTTTGGTCGTTTCTCGAACCCGTAGTAGACCGCTCTTCTCACTTCTTCCTAGAGCTACCAAAACTCCTAGAACACGGTGCTCCAAAAATAGAAGGTCGTGAGGTGAACTTCTTCCCTTCATCTCTCTTGGGGTATTCTTCTTGGAACAATCTGCGTTCATCCTTGTAGCGGCTTGGAAGCTCAATGGCGTCCATCAAGGTTTGACATTGGAAAACAATGACTCTTGATCGGAGTGCTGGATTCAATCCTTCCACAAATCTCTTAGCTTTATTCTTCTTAGTGACAATAGCCTGATAGAACTGCTCCAGCCTAAGGAAGGTCGCCTCATAAGTAGCCACTGACAAATCTCCTGCTTCAGGTTTTGGAATTCTCTATCCAACTTGTCCCTCTCATGCTCACGGAAAAATCTCTAGTAGAATACCTCCCAGAAGTCCTCCCACGAGATCATTAGCAGGTCTACATCAAAAAACTTGGTGCAGTGCATAGTCCTTCACCAATGATCCACAACACCCTTGAGTTGAAAAGTAGCAATCTGGACCCATTTCTCGGTTGGACATTCGATCCCCTCTAGGATCTTGTCCACTTCCTAGAACCAAGCCTCACACTCCTTTAGTGTACCACACCTATCCAGAGTCAGTGCGTCCAGCTAGCAAAATTGCTTCATCTATAGGTTTCCCTTCGCCTCATCCTTGCTATTGCCAAAGGACTTGAAGAAGTTCCACATCATCTTGCCAAACTCCTACTGCATGCCACTCCAGGCACTGCCTTCCTTGACCTCAAAGTTAGGCACTAGGGTCTTACCGTGACCATGGCTTCTCCACATCTTCCTACCACCACAAAACATGCAAACAAACAACCAAAGTTAGGTGCAGCTATCCTACTTGTGTAGTCCCATTGAGCCACTAAACCGGACACCTACCAAGCCAGCGCACCTTAGTGAACCAAGGCTTTGATACCACTCTGTAATGCCTTGCACTCGGAGATGCCACCTAACTTAGCATCATCCCATAATCATAATAATTTACAACAATTACAATAATCAGGGAAACACCTACTCAGAAATAGTGTGTGGCAAGTGGCTCTGAAACTTGGGCATTGGTGAATGAACTGCACTCTAGCTGCACACCTGAAAAGGAAACATAGGAAGCAAAACACGCGTGAGTGACATCTAAGTCACTCAGTATGCTCCCAACCCTATAAAACCATGAGAAAACTCTAATCTCTATTAGTTATAAAACATTTCACAAACACGGGAATCATCTTTCTAAACCATGCCATTTCAAATCATTTTCTTTATTCAAATCTCATGCATTTTCAACACTTACATATTTCAAGAAAACCATATCCTTTACTAGATCCTGCCCAAAACCACAAGGCCACACATGGCTCAAAACATAATCACAATTGGCTAGTAGTTGGCTAAAACCACGAGTCTCAACTCGTACTAGAACCTGGCTAAAACCTCAAGCCAAACATAGTCTGATTCCAGTCCAAAATCACATACTCATTTCACATTCAATTTCAATATTGTCACCTTGATCAGAGGTGACCTAACACCAAACCCACGTGAATCTGACACAAACATCAAATCCATTGTCAAAACATGTAGTTTTCTTTTCGAAACAAGTTTCAAATCCTTTCATTACAAGAAACCATGTTCCAAAAACCATCCTCCCACTCACAAGGGGACGCCATGAAATTCCACATGCCACAATTCATTTAAAATCACTCACATTCATAAACATGGGACTCATGCCCAAAAATACCTCAAATCATTCATTCTTTATCATGGAAATCATCTCCTATGATCCAAAATCTCATTATGTGGAATACTCTTAAATATAAGTCAAAACCACATAAAAACCTATTCACAATAATCATTAATCAGAATCTCATCATTAGGGCTCTAGGCTCTGGTTCAGTAAACCAAACCAAAACGGTAGGTGTGACCATACCAGTGGGAACCCTGCATGATTCCTCGGCACATGGAAACACACGAAGAATCCCGATATGGTCACGGCGAAGATGGTGAATCCAAGGAAGGAGACTTGACTCAAAAACACCAAAGAAGGATATAAAAGATAAGGAAAAGAAGTCACCACCTAATATTTTAATGGAAAGACGAGGAAAACCAAGATGCATATGAATACAAGAAAATGATGAAATGAATAAATGAGTGTGTGCTCCGTGCCTAATGGATGCAACACTTAGCCACTGCAGGCCAGAGAAGGGGTAAGGATTCTGGTTAGGCACCCCCATACGCCCAAAGAAATCGTTTTTCAAGGTTAACTGCTTGCTCATGATCTAGTGTGTGTATGCTTGTCTACTTCTAATGCACATGCCTAGGATGAATGCGAAAACATGACAAATCTCCATGAAGCGATGAATAAAAGAGAAATGAAAAAGAAAATAATCTGAGGAACAATGTAGACATTGAAAATGCCACATTACTGTACGCCCTTGGGCGATAAGGAAAATTGTGGAAAATCAGAAATATTCGGAAAGCACCACTCAAAACAGTGGAAATTGGTAAACTTAAGAAAATCAAAAAGAGAAAATAATTTGCATTCGGGTCTATGTCGGCATTGTCAAACTTGTTAATGTATGTCCTTAGGCGATGAAGAAAATCTAATAAATCAGAGTCACCCGGAGAGAAAATCGACGCAAAACAGTGGAAAACTTTAAATGCTCGTGAAAGTCAAAAGGGAAACAAACCTCATTGGGTTGATGTAGGTATTTACATGCCGATTAACATACGCCCTTGGGCGATATAGAAAACCAATACCAAACAAAGTTGTAAAGTCAAATCAATGGTGTGAAATGCTGTGTAGAGGGCTAATTCTGTTCGATGTGGCAAAGCACGACATGCATGAGAATATATATATAAAGAAGGTGATATGGGACATGAATGCGTGCATGAATAATGTTCATGAGGAATAGGCATGAAAAACTGGGTTTAAAATGCATGAATCAAACGTTAGAAGGTATGCATGAGAAAATACATAAAAAAAAGTAACACGATGTACAAATGAATGCATGGATGAAATAAGCAAGTTTCCAAGGACCTTTGGGCAAAAACTACGTGTTTCTAGGTAAAGACTGGGATATTCAAAGTCTAATCTGCAAATGTACTAAGGAACATATTTCTGGGCAATTTTAAAGAAGATTGAAGTTAAATGTGCAAAACTGTGCATTTCTGAATAAAATCTAGGATGTTTAGGGTCTAGTCTGCAAGTGTGACAGAAAAACATGTTTTTAGTACAAATTAAAAGAAATTGTGGGTTAAATGTGAAAAACTATGTGTTTTTGGGTAAAAATTGAGATTCCCAGGGTTTGATCTGTAGATGTACCAGGAAAATATCTTTAAAAGAGATTTAGGGTTAAATGTGCAAATTTATGGACTCAAGGTTAAAGAAAACCAAATCTGAGGGTTTCTGTCAAAGATTTAAGGACTTGAGAACTAATAAAAGAGTGCAGGGGCCAAACTAAAAGTTTTTCCAAATAAAACGATATTAAAACGATTTGTAAACAAGTGCAAGGACCGGGATGCAAAATGCAGGTACTTAAATGTAAGAAGCAAAAACATATGAGAGTTTCTAATAAGGAATTTTAAAAAAAATAAACGACGGTCGCTGACGACTAAATCTCACCGGTGACAACTGCCTAGGAAGCGACTCTAGACTTCCCCAATGCACGATCGAACATCCAACCAGTAGAGAAGAGGAAGGAAGGGTAGAAAGATCTACCAGCTCCGATTGAACATCAAACTATCGAAATTCTTCCCCCACTTCTCTCGCCGGTGTCACGGTTTTGGCGATGGCGCTCAAAGTTGATAGAGTTGCTGGAGGTGGTGGCAAGACGATCTGAAGCTTCTAGGAGGTCGACAGGAAGGAGAGGAAGATGTTCCACCGATTAGATACGAAAATGGCGATGTACGCCCTTCCCCCGACCTGGCTCACTGTCGTCCCTGTCTTCTCTGGCGAGGCTGACTGCAAGAGGTGGCCAGAGGCTTTGGAGCGATGTTTCATGGCTCTTAGAGGCCAGAGGAAGGGAAGAGGAAGAATTTCCATTGCTTTAGCATGAGCTGCGTCGTGCCAGTTGTCCGGTCGATATTCACTGTAGATCTTCTCTAGCGATAGGAGCAGCTGCATGTGGTGACTGGAGGCGTTAGGAGCGTGGGATGCTATTCCTGGTGACTCGGTGATTCTCGGAGGAAGGCGTAGAACTCGTTCGTTAGTTCTGAAGCCTTTTGGTTCAAGCTATTCACCTCAGTGGGTCATTGCTACATGACTGCTGGTGAGCGACTGCGTGTGAGCTCCTTCCAGCGGTTACTAACGACGACGTCGAGGCATCCAGGGGGTGGAGAAGCAAGTGGGGAGTAAACCTAGCTAACTTGCACTCTTTGGGACGTGAATCATACAATGGATTCACCCACCCAACCAACTCACTGGAAAACAGGTTCGATGGCTGACAGAGCTTGAAGCTCTAGCTGAGAAGCCCAGTTCCACCACTGGAACGACTCTGAGGAGATCGAGGAAGATCTAGGCAATGAAATGTAGCTTAAGTGTACTCAATCAGTGCCTTACCTGAGCTTGCAGTGGCCGAAAACAATTTGCAGTCGCCAGA
This sequence comes from Posidonia australis, assembly GCA_024699735.1. Lineage (NCBI taxonomy): Eukaryota > Viridiplantae > Streptophyta > Magnoliopsida > Alismatales > Posidoniaceae > Posidonia > Posidonia australis. Next base: position 12,704 of record JAMKQA010005223.1, read on the forward strand.
GCTGGCTAGAGAAGACAACTAGAGTGCTCTAAGGTGCCCTGGTTTGTCCGGGGGAGATCCCTGAGCTCTGAGCTTCTCCCATTCAGAGTTTTTTAGTGATCCATTTGTTGGTTCCCTCTCCCTTACAAATGGAGGCTAATTTATAGCCTTAGATTATGAGGTTGTTAGGAATTAGTTTAGTTGTTGTGAGAGTTAGTTTAGGTGGTTAGGGTTGAATGGGAATTTTTTAAGTTTGTTAGGTTGTTAGTGGGTTAGTTAAGGTTGAGTGGGGATTTGGTAAGTTTGTTAGGTTGTTAAGGTTGTTAGTGGGTTAGTTAGGGAATTAGGGTTTGACTTAATTAGATTAATTAGGATTTTTAAAGGATTTGTTAGAATTAGCTAAAGTTTATTAAGATTTTCCTTTTTAGGTGTTAATGGATTTAGTTTGGTTTTGACTAAATTTGGACTTGTTTGGGATTGGTTTATTAGAGCCTTGAATGACTAGGGTTTTAGATTATCTTGGTTTAAGGTTTAAACCTATTGATTAGGTTTAAGGCTTAATTAGGATTTTGAAAACCTTAGTTAACTTGGATAGTCTTTTAGGACTTTGGTGTTACTTAGGAGAAGCCAAATGAATCTAATAACCCCTTTCCTCCACAACTCAACCTACAAGAAAATGGGGTGTCTACAGATGCCCCTCCTTGAGCGAGGCCAAAGGACAAATGGAAGCGAGGCCGATGCTTAGGGTTGACAAAGACACCCAGTCCGAAGCTGCGAGAAAGTGATGGTCGCCGGTAGTAAGCTACTTAGTCAGTGAATGCACCGGAAATCATGACCTATCGTTGAAACACCAATGCAGAAAATATATACTGAACACACGATGAAGATAAAAAAACTAAGATGCAAATGTAAGTGTGAAAACAATGCTGAAATTGTGAATACTAATACTAATGATGAACGCTAACACTGAATGTTGGTGTCAATGTTGAGGTGAATGTGACTGGTGATGAATGATGTATTGTTGATGAACGATGATGCATGATGAATGAATGACGCATGCAAATCATGATGTATACTAATGGATGGTGTATGTAATGCAAGATGAGAAGTTGACGACCAATCAGCTCCTAATAGGCATGATTGGTTATCGTACTTGTCGAAAAAGTGCCTGACAAGACTCACGGTGCTTGCCGATTGAAAAGTGACTATTACGGAGGTCATCCATGTAGTTTGGGTTATCGACCTGAAGGAGGGGCTACCTTGATCCTACTCATCTGAACAGGGATCTAGAAGGAGGATATGACAAGATATTGAACTTGTCGGGCCGACAAAAGAATAAGGGAAACAGGATAGAACCTAGTCGTTGTTGGTGTATAGACAGATCGACTAGGAGCTGATAGGATAGAACCTAGTCGATGTACAGAAAGATCGGCTAGGAGCTAATAGGATAGAATCTAGTCGCTATCGGTGTATAGACAGATCGGCTAAGAGCTGATAGGATAGAACTTAGCCGTTGTCGGTGTACAAATAGATCGGCTAGGAGTTGACAGGATAGAACCTAATTGCTGTCGGTGTACAAACAGATCAGCTAGGAGCTAACAGGATAGAACCTAGCCATTGTCGATGTTCAGACAGATCGACTAGGGGCTGACAGGATAGAACCTAGTTGCTGTCGGTGTACAAACATATCAACTAGGAGCTGACAGGATAGAACCTAGTCGTTGTCCAGACAAATCGACTAGGAGTTGACAGGATGGAACCTAGTTACCATCAGTGTATAGATAGATTGGCTAGGAGCTGACAGGATAGAACCTCGTCACTGTCGATGTACAAATAGATCGGCTAGGAGCTGATAGTATAGAATCTAGTCGTTGTCAGCTAGGAGCGACAAGGGAAAGTGTCTTTGAATTCTGTCCTCTTAGACGCAAATCAAGGAGACAAGGATAAGCATCTTTGAATTTCGTCCTCTTGGATGCGAATCAGGGAGACAAAGAATAAGCATCTTTGAATTCTGTCCTCTAGGACATGAATTAGGGAGACAAGGATAAGCGTCTTTAAATTCCGTCCTCTCAGATGTTAATCAGGGAGACAAGGATAAGTGTCTTTGAAGTCTATCCCCTTGAACGTGAATCAAGGAGACAAGGATAAACATCTTTGAATTCTGTCCTCTAGGACGTGAATCAGGGAGACAAGGATAAACGTCTTTGAATTCCGTCCTCTTGGACGTGAGTTAGGGAGACAAGGATAAGCGTCTTTGAATTCCGTCATGTTAAACGAGAATCAGGGATACAAGGATAAGCGTCTTTGAATTACGTTCTTTCAGACGTGAATCAGGGAGACAAGGCTAAGTGTCTTTGAATTCCTTCCTCTCGGACGAGAGTCAGGGAGACAAGGATAAGCGTCTTTGAATTCCATCCTCTCGGACGAGAATCAGGGAGACAAGGATAAGCGTCTTTGAATTCTATTCTTTCATAGGAGAATCAGGGAGACAAGGATAAGCATCTTTGGGAGACGAAACTCTGAATGGAAGTTTATTTGTCAATATTGACAAGAGAACACAAAGAGTTGAACAATCTTATTGCAATTTCAAAAGTATAGGGATTTATGTGCAAATATTTGTATAAAAGAAACTTCCATAGGCTTGAAAAACTTGCTGCCCTATGCCAAGCTAACTGGTCTATCCAACGGTGTTTGTGGACAATGCCTATTCTACAAAGACGGCCAATCTCCTATGCTCCAGCTAGAGCACTTTGATGAGACTATTGATAAGAAACTGTAACTGGTGACAACCCCTTGCTTCGAGGTCTCATTGTCTGCTTCCTAGGTGAACTAGTCTTTAGCCATGGAAGAATAACCTTGGGCATCGAGGTGACCAAAATCGCCCTTGCTGTTGTGATCCATCAAATTGATATAGCTCCGGTCATCTTGGCTGAGACATTTTAGACCTTAGATTGATCATTGCATCACTGCCGACATTTCTACAGCTGTGGGGTATTGGTACAAGTATATATTTAGCGTA
>JAMKQA010005225.1:0-13388 GCA_024699735.1 Posidonia australis
TTGTGCCGAGGGGTGAAGAGAAAACACTAATGGCAATCCACCAGCACACCTGTCAAAGGGTTCCTCCAACAGAGAACCTCACATGCAACCCTAACCTGGAGAGAAGAGGGAGGAGTTCTCTCTATTCCAATGGAGATAAAATAGGGTTACATTATGCCAAAGAGATTACATGATCTGTGCCTTAGCCAACTTAAATACTAGGGCACCTAACTGGTCAAATGACCAAACTAACCCTAAACAAACTACATAATTCAAGACATATTTACAACAACAGTTATTTAATATTTCTGTAATTAGTGTAATTTTGCTTATGATATTGTGTTTTGGTAGCGTGCCTGGGATCGGGGCGTTACATATATTGATTAGTAGATAAAGTCTATTCTATTCTTTACCCAACAATCACTTTTCTCGAGACACGGTCCTAGATAACATAGAAATAACAGAACAAAACAATTGCTTAACAAGTTTACTAACAGATAAGAGATTTGCATTAAAACTGTCACGCCCTACATTTTCCACAATAATTTAGAATAAATTAAATTACGGTAAAATTAAAGCCAAACAGTAAATATCTAACTACTAGGAACCTGTGTGTGCGGTTAGGAGACTCCAGACTATATGCACTACGCTGAACTAATCGCATGTCTGCACCTGCAAATCAAAACTACAAGGAAAACGCATGAGTGACAAAAGTCACCTAGTACGCACTGTACGAAAACCGCGGAAAACAAAACTATAATCAATTTTCCTTTTAAATTCATTTCGCAAACTTTTTTTCAAAACCTCATAATCAGGCCCACACCAGCTAAAACCACAACCATGGCTCTACTAGCCCAAAGCCACAAGCAAAGGCCCTCAATGGCCAAAATCACACACAGTGAGTCAGGAAGCCTAGCGTCAAGCAACCTAACTCTGGCCACACGCAGTTCGCTGAGAAGTGACCATAGTGTTCTGCATTGCCACGGTGACAGCCACCATGTGCAAAAGCGTTCACTGTCCCTCAATTCCCCTTTCTTAGGAGAACCCTCAAAAGCCAACTCCTTCCTAGGAAGGTTGTCTTGTCTCTCAGGACGCTAACAGCTACGGGGCACATGTCCCACCCGCACTGGCCATCACAAGGTACGCCTCCTCACGAAGTCCTCCACACATGGTGCTCAGGAGGGAGTATCATACCTCCACACCCGACAACACTTGAGCCTCAGTGCTCACAGCGACAGCAGGAGTATCATACCTCCCCGTCATGTCACAAGACACCTCAACCTGCGAACCACAACCCTAGCCTCAAGACGACAATCAAGGAGTCTCATACCTCCAAGACCAGACGCTCCTCAGCCTCCGGTATCTCGGCCCCTTACCTCAACCAGGGAGTCGCGCCCGACCACCTGAGAATGTCGTCACATTCCCTAGTCTCGACGGCACGGTCCCACACTGTCTCGACCCGTACACAGAAAATTAGGAAAACATTTTCCAAAACAGGCCAACTATTTCCTTGAAATCCATTTTTCAAACCATTTTCATATCTTTGAAAATTCTTCCAAAACCTCGGTAAAGCGACACGTCAGGTGTCTTAGGGGACCACCACTGACGGCCTACAGTCCCATCCCATGGGGGGGCAAAACATAGTAATACAGAAAGCCCTCGGAAAATGCATTTTATAAGCATACTTGGTCCTAGATTCAGCATGCCGAAAATCAGGTTCGATATGCCAAAATCTAGTAATTCAGTCGACTGGGGTGATTCGACAGGCCGAATCGACCAGAAGACCAAATTGACAAAAAAACGGTATACCGAATGAAATCGGTATACTGAAATTCACTAATTCGATATGGCGTTTTCACTTTGGTATGACGAATTTTGCAATCCCAGAAAACGGTCCAAAACCCTACAGTCTGAAATTGCCTCAACTGGGACCTCTGATCGGACCCTCTATTCTTGCATAAAATATAAGGTGTAGACCCTCAAGTCTACTCCAAATCCCAACAAACAAAACTAAAATCCATCCACTATGCGTTAAGATATAAAATCGGAAAGACAGAAGGATCAAAACGACCCAAAACACACCAACCATCATAAATGCCGATAAATTCCCCATAAATACACAATAAATTACAATAAATTCTAGGAAAGTAAATTTACCTAAATTTCATACAATCCTAGCACTTTCTACCAATTTCATGCTCTCTATTACATGAGGTGGAGATGTGTACCTGAGAATGCGCTCCGACGATTCTCCAGCCTACCCCCTGCGAAACCAGCCACCACGGCCTCACCACGACCTCAGGGACACTCCTCCCAAGCTCCACGAGCCACACAAACCACCGCAGCGCTTCCGCTTCCCTCTCTCTCTCTCTCTCTCTCGGCACGTAACAGGGGAGACGAGTGGAAGGAGAAGGGGCGGAGAAGGAGTGGGGAGGAAGGGTGGGAAAGGAGAAGTGCGCACTAGGGAGGAGAAGGAAAGAAGAAGAAAGAAGGAGAAAACAACGACGGGCGGCGGAGGAGTGCGGTGCGGCTTATAAAGTCTGCGCCCATAGTAGTTGGGAACGTGCTCACCTACACATCTCAGCCACCGACACACCGCATGAGCAACCAACCACTCCGCCCAACCACCAGCAACAACCAACGGCCCATGAACTCGGGCCCCACGTGGACCCCACACCTGGGCCCCACGCGAACCCACCCCCGGGCCCCACACGCATAGTGCCAAACCACGCACAAGGACACGCAAACAGAAGTCGGCCCACGAGGCCCAGGCCCAAAAGCACAGAATCACACAATGGGCCTCGGAACAGTAACACCCGTTTAGGAATAAAATTCATAAAATGTAAATAATTACAAAATGAATTTTACAAGTGTTACACATGGAAACATAAAGAACATTTTTAAGGACAAGATTAAGATTTATGTGACGAGTTCCAACAGAATTTATTGTTATAAAATGTCTCATGAGCAACTTAATAGGTGATGCATTAACTAATGGGACTATAGTGTGCAAAAAAGACCGGTCATAACACATATGATCAGATGCCTTAGTGTCAATCACCCATGTTTGTCTATCGAACATAGAATAACCACAAGAAAGCATACCTATTGCATTCACTGCATTTCTTGGATTTGTAGTGGTCTGAAGAAGATTGATTAGGAGTAAAGCCTGGTTCCTTTGTCTTGACAGCTTCTTCAATAGAGTGAATTTTTTTAAAAGAAACATCACCTTATTACTATATACTTTTTTGAACAACTACTTCACTCTTTCCAAGATGAACCTTATGCAATTTGTGTCCTAAATGGAACCTAATAATCCAAAAACATCTATCTATTGTGTGCCCAATGCCTTCACAATGCGTACACTTTCTATTTTGTCTATTATCATTTTTTGATTGATTTTGAAACTTAAGTAGTATTTGGTAATGATTATTTTTTATAGCTTATTGCAAAATAATCAACCTTGTTTGTCTATCAAACATAGAATAAGCACAAGAAAGCATACCTACTGCATTCGCTGCATTTCTTGGATTTGTAGTGGTCTGAAGAAGATTGATCTAGAGTAAAGCCTAGTACCTTTGTCTTGACAGCTTCTTCAATAGAGGAGTGAATTTTTGTAAAAGAAATATCACCTTGCTACTATATACTTTTCTAAACAACTACTGCACTCTTTCCAAGATGAATCTTATGCAATTTGTGTCCTAGAGGGAATCCAATAATCCAAAAACATCTATCCATTGTATGCCCTATGCCTTCACAATGCGTACACTTTCTATTTTGTCTATTATCATTTTTTGATTGATTTTGAGACTTAGGTAGTGTTTGGCAATGATTATTTTCCATAGTTTATTGGAAATAATCACTTATAAAGAAAAAGTTGAATCAAACACATAAAAAATGCCAACTTATTTAAAACTCAAGCTTTTTTGTTATATGTAAAACACATCAAAAACGATAAAAAAGAAAGCTATAGGTGGTATTTTTTTAAAAAATGCTAAAATTGTTTGTCATATGTTTCCCATATTGTTCTCATTCAAAACCTAATATTATAATAAAAATCTCTCTACCCATGAATCCTATTTTCCCCAAAAAAATCCCTCTCGTCCTCTCTGCTGCTCTTCCTTTTCCTTTCTTCTACGACCATAAAAAACAATAACATACAAAAGTGTAGCAACGAACGTTAGTGAACGAGCCGTTGTAGTCAAGGAAGTGAGGTGTGCTTTGGGCCGTAAAGAAGCAACATTCATCTCCAGTGAAGCACCAATCAGAGGAAGAGTCTGGTATAGTGAGGCTGGTGCTAGGGATTTGCGATGGCAATGGGGAGGAATAAGACTCATCGGTGATGGAATTCAATGCTAATGGGTTGAGCTTTTGGTTTCTCAATTTGGGTCATCTCGAATAGATCTCAACAATCTTTGGGCTCTCATTGAATCCATTGTTGTTGTACTCCAGGGAAGCAGAGAGTCTTCTACTGTGGAACGAAGCAATGTCCTCACTTCTCATCTCATCAAATTTCTCCTACATCCAAAACAAAAACAAACCCACCATCAAAAATCAAGTGCACTTCAAACTACTACGTCCATTTTGGATTGATGGATACCAACCAGAGATTGTTTGGGGTGGGATTCAAGGTAGAATCTGGTGTGGTCTTTGACAGGAAGGACACAAGACCTCATCAGCCAAATCCTTATTTAGGAAAGATTGATGAGCAGAGAACAAAAAATAACCTTATCGTCGTAAGATCGGCAAAGGGCCACCTCATCCACTGCATAAAAGAGAATGGCGGGGTAGCTCTCGCAAACATCACAAATGGTCTGCATCCTTCCCCTCTTCTTCCAGATTGACAAAATCACTCGTTGTTATTACTATTTCTTCCATGGCTAGCACTATTATCATCTCCTCCTCACTTCTCCTCTACTTCTCCCTCCTTTTGCAAGGGATCAAGTACAACACTTAAGAAGGAGAAGAAGAAGAAGAAGAAGAAGAAGAAGGTGACAAGTTGCAAGGAGGAGGTCGAGGACGGGGCTAATTTGGACATTTCAATAAAAAATAATCATTTTTCATATTTGTGCATTCAAACAAGATTATAAGGAACAAGAATAAGCTCTCAACAAAATCAACTTAAAAAAAACTAGCTTTTTACTATAATCAGTTTACCAATAATTTTTACGAAACATAGCCTTATTCTTGTCTCCATACTGATTTTGCCACTTATATTGTCAATTTCCTTTATTTGCCATCATAGCACTATTATCTGTAACCTTGAAAGGTTGATCTGTAGCTCTTTGCTTTTCTTCTTGCAACACTACAGCAAAAGCCTTATTCAGACTAGGAAGAGGATTCATAAGAAGGATTTGTCCTCTGATTTGCCCATATGTTTCATTAAGACAAAGTATGAACTGAATAACCCTATCTTCTTGTTGTTTTTCAAAAGATTCCTTAAGAGCACCATAGTTACAAGAGGGAAGTTTTACATAGGAATTTAGTTCATCTCATAAAGACTTTAACCTTGTAAAATAAGTAGCAACAGGTGACTAACCTTGTGAGAGGAATGCAATATCATGACGTATCTAATAAAGTTTTGGAGCATTTCCTTAAGAAAATTGATCTTGCAAATCCTTCCATACATCAGAAGCAAGATCATAGTAAATCACACTTGAGGTTATCCCTGGATCCACTGAATTCAATAGCCATGACAACACCAAATCATTGAACCCCTTCCACATATTATGCTTCTTTGATGACTGACTTATATTTGGTTGCAATAGAGTATTATTAATGAAACCAAGCTTATTTTTAACACTTAAGGCCATTGTGATAGATCTGCTCGAAGTGGAGTAGTTATCACCAGTAAGAACCTTACTAACTAAACTGGTATGGGGATGATTGGAGGATTGTAAGAGATCAGGGTTAGTATTAACATTATTCCCTCTGTCTCCTACTATAGACTCTAGTTCTCTACCAAAGACACTAGATGTTGGCCTTGGCATGATAGGACGATGAAAAGACTAACAGATCAAAACAAGATAATGAACAACAATAGAAACCCTAAGATTGAATCGAAAGGTACAGAAAAGGGAAAGAGATGGGAAAAGATGTAGGAAAAGAGCAAAGTAATAACACACAAGGCAATAATCTGAACTTAAATCTGGTAGATCTAAACTCCAAGAGCAAGAAAGTAAGGATACAAGAAAGGAAAAAACGAAGAAAAGGCCTCCAAGTTATGGATCACAGGAAAGACTAGGAGAAAAGAGGAAAACAAACTAAGAAGGAGATGATCTTAGTAAAAAAAAAACATTCGGCAAAGAAAATAGGTAAAACAGGTGAAGAACTTCTAAATCTATAGCTAGAAGAAAGAGAAGAATAGAGAAAAAGATATTAGATCTCACCAGATCATTACAGAGGAAGAACAAAAAAAGGAAAGATCTAATGAAACAACAAAGAGAACAAGTAGAGAAATCTCAGATGTTGTCTCTCCACTCTGATCCCATGAAGAAAAAAACCTTCACATCTATACATGGTGGCGGAAGTCCAAAAAATATATATGAATACATTCGAGGTGGATCCAAGTCACCGGAAGATCCTCCGATATACAAGTAAAAGGAAAACAAACAAATAAAAAATAGCAAGACTGTTCACATATTTAACAACTATGTAGCTTTATTATAAAGAATCTAGATATCGGTTATAAAATTATAAACACTCCATGGATCCCCAAACCAAAAGGATCCCTATGGGGACTCCTTATACTTTGAAAAGGAGGATGATGGTAAACTCCTATCACTTTAGTTTTTTTTTTCTTCTGAAGAGGTACAGTGGCATGAAGCCTAAAGGGCTTTCATTAGAGACAATCTAAGCGATATGTTCACGATCCAATGGGCTATCAAAGAAAATAACTTGATTAAAAAATAGAGAATTTTTTGCTAACTCATGGATGCAAGTGTTGTTGCTTCCAAGAGTGAAAACGATCTAGACGTTATCAAAATATTTAAGCTCTTCACGGCAACGATCCACTAGGGGTTTAATTTCCCATGAAATGTTATCATTCTTGTTGTTTAAGCGAAGGACTGTAGTCATGGAGTCTCATTCTAGACAATCTCTTATCATTTTAGATGAACATAAATTTTTCTCTCTATCTCTTTCTACTTAGGAATGGATATATACCTCAAAAAAAAAATAAAAAAAATATTGGTTTCAATAAATCCACATCCCTAACCACATCATGGAGCACCACGATCGAATTGATGGGATATCATTTTGTGTCCAAGTCCATCTCATCATCATAGAAATGCGCAAAAAGAACATGGGGAAAGTTGTAGGCAAAAGCAAAAAAATCAAGGGAAAAAACAGCCCATACTGGTAATGTCCCATCAAAGGAGCAGACCATTACGTGAAAATGGGCTGCATTATGTAAGAAACCAAAATGAGGGCCCATTTCTGTCCTCTCCTACAACTAGGGTCCACTACATTTGGGAAATAGCCATTGGCACCAAAAGCTGTATGGGCAGTATCCACCGGTGATGAGAAGGAAGAAGCAATCGGATTCCAATTGTGGTCCCACGGTCAATAAAACAGCGTTTGACCAGTCAAAGCCATTCTTAATTGGAAATACAATTGCCCGTTTTTTTGGTGTCAAAAAGGATAGCAAATTGTGTGCATTAATGTTGGTTTTCATTAACTTTCAAAAAAAAGAAGAAGCTATTTTCATTTGTTTAATAAAAGTACAAATAAAATGTATACATGCAAATAGTAAGCGAAATAAAAATTAGCATTGTATGCAAGTGTGCAATGCAATATTCATATCTTCCCAAGTTTGGACTTATTTTCTCTACAATTTTCATACAATGACACTCATAAATCCCATGATTCAAACCTGAACTGTTTGGATGATGGTTAACTGTTCAAACTAGAGAAACATGGCAAAATGATCAGGCCTATCATGCCCTATTTGAACGGGAAATAAAAAAAATAGTAAAACTACATAAACAAAGAGAACTTGAACATATATTAAGAAATTTTTGTTGCAAGGGAACATATATATCATCTATTGGTTTCTTGAGTGGGATTTGGTAGGAGTACATGAAAAGCTCTTATCACTTTTACAACTTTAGAGTTAGTTGAGCAGCAGAGCGAGAGGTACATGCATGAATTGCACATTGAAGAGCAAAATGACTTCCATGTAACACCAGAAACTTGAAATAAAACTTCAATACATCACTTGGTCAATCATTTTCCTTCTATACTGCTATTTCAAACTAGACACACATAAACACCCATAGACTCCACTCCTCTTACCCAAGTTCTCCAGGCATTTGGGTGCAGGAATAATTTCATTTGTTAATATTCCATATCCAACTTGAGTCCAAGGAAGATAAACTAAAGAAATATGTAGCACCATAGATATATTCTACAAGCGAGGAGCCAGAATCTTGTAGTTGTAGAAGGCAAAACAGCAGGAGTCCACTCTGTCACATCCCATCATGTTCCTTTGCCCAATCCTTCCTTCCTCCCAGCTGTAGCAAATAGCTCTCACCTTCCTCTTGGCCCCCACAGTCTTCCTTCACCCATGTGCTCTTCCTTCTCCTCTTGTTCTTCTCCCATGAAACAGCCAATTCCAACTTTGTCCCAGAAGAATAAAAATGGAACTTCGAAAAGGTCATTCCACCTTCCAGGCATAAAGAAAAAAGCAATAATCAGATGACCCATCACCCAAAACATCAGCACTAGCTGCCACAGGCGAAGGCGAAAGCGCTGCTGTTATGGCCGGAGATTGTGGTGGTGGTGCAGTGGGCTTGAATATGAACAATGCATGCCTCAAACCAGGACCAAATAGCCAATCATGAACATCCCAATAAACCTCCACCTTAACTTTATTGATGTAAATAGTCCCATTCCCTCTGAACTTCCACTGCAAATGCTTGACATGAATTGCCTCGTGCCCATCAACTTTGATCACCATCTCAGGATCCAAAGCACTAGTCCCACTGCTACTTGCATTGCCGTTGCCACTGCCATTACTGCACTCAATGCAGATGTCATGTGGCTTTCCCCTCTCCTCAAACTTCAATTTTGTTGTGAACTTCTTCTTACCAAACACATGCTCTTTCTTGGATACCAAGATGGCGTCTATCGCCGATGGCCGTGACCCACTTCGCCGGAACGCGTCCTTCTTGAGATCACCGAGGAGGAGAACAACTTCATCGTCAGAAACCACAGCAACATAGTAACCTGAACTCGGCTCCGGGTCACCGGAGAATTTCGCAGCGCGGAGATCCCAGAACACGTCCACTGGCTTCCCTCCCATGTGTAAACGCTTCGATCCTTGTCTCCTCCAGAAGTTCCACGGCCGGAGAACAAGGTCCACCTTGGTACTGGTGCCAGTGGGGGTGGTGGTGATGATGTTGGTGGTGTCCTTCTCCGTCTCTGATCCTTCAACAGAAACAGAGAGGCCATGCACGAGAAGATTCCTGCACCATGTGACGGTGATCAGACGGCAATGACCAGCTATCTTCGTCCGGTAGACGGAGAACACCACGCTTTGGCCCGACTTTGTCGCGACCGCCTCCGAGGGGAGATCGTCGTTGCTAGAGGAGAAGCAGGATGGGAAAGGGAGTGGATCTTGCATTATTATTCTTGCTCTTACTCTTCTTCTTCTGCCACTTATACCACTGCTGTTATCACATATGTACCAATGCAAAATATGAAGGATGGAGAAGAAGAATGGCATCAATGATTTGTTCATCCTAACTGGAAACAGAAAGGAAAGGTGGGGGTGAGTTGTCACTGGGAGTTCTGTACAGGTTTTTTCAGATCCAATGTGGTGGTACCGGCCTACCTGATTCAATATATAAAGCTTTTCTAGGATTCAGCATACCAACCCTTTGATTAAAATAAATACATAGTACTTGGTTATCCCTTTGATGGTAAAAAGGAGAGATGTTCTTTAACATTAAGCAAGATTTTGGAGGGTGGTGAGGTTTTGATGTGTGCACGTAATCAGCTGCATGTGGGATGTAGGACGGGGAGGAGGATATGGTACTGCATGTGAATTGGAGAAAGGGGGTGAATGAAAACTGAAAAAGAAGATGTTTGGGACTTTTTAGGTAGAGTGTGGTTTTCTCTTCTCAGCTTTTTGGCTTTTGCCTTTTTTTCAACCTTTTTCTGCTTGCTCTGTGTGTGATGGAAATGTCTGAAGGGGGTCTGTCAGAAGAAGTTGGTTTCTGGACAGGACTGCTGTCTGCAGTACGTGCCATTGTGTTAGGGATCCTTCTGGGTCTGTAATATTTTAGTGATGGGCCGTTCACTGGGTTGCCATCGGAAAGTTTGAACAATTCTTTTCTGGCAAGAAGTTGGAGTAGAAATGAAGGAAACCCTTTACTTGTTTGGGTGTTATGAGAGGAATTGTTTGTCTGCATTCTCGAAAAGAATAGGATGATCGATTATTTTAGAGCTATCTTATTTGCGATTATAATTAAGATCCTTTTAAAGAGTTGGCTTAACCTGTAAGCAGAAGAACATACATCCTGGGCTTATTATTCAAAATGTAGACGGGATTCATGTTAATGTTTTATTACTCACATTTCTTTTACTGCATTAAAACCCTATTGTGAGTGCTGATGTGTTAAACTTGCAGTTTGAATGATAAATTTGCTTTTGGCGTGTGTGATTTGATTGTCTCATAAGCAGCAGAAGCTCTACCAGTATCAGTCTACTTATCAACAATTGGATGCAACACGAGAGTAATTTAATTGGGTTTTTTTTTAATCAAATGTTTTGCGTATCTATTAAACTATAACCTTTCAACTTCTTGAGTAATAGTCACGTACCAGACGAACTATGCTTTGTTCCGTAGAGTAATTTAATTGATTGGAAACATAAAAAATGCAGAAATGTAGTACTGATGGGCAAAGTGTAGAAAGGGATTCAGCTGCTAATAAAGTCCTCCTAATTAACCAACTCGATCTACTGCTAAACATTTGTTACAGTTCATTCATCAGGTATTAATTATTCATGTAGATCTTATCATCTGCAGATGTGCTATAGGGCTATAGCCATGACCAGGAAACTATTCCTCCACAAAAGGGAACCCCCATGTCATGCATTTTGCAGGAATATTTACAGGTATTTACATTTTTGCCTAATAGGACAGGTTTAGTTGTTGTAACAAGATTCATAACAAAATCTTTGTATTATAAATATCTCTGATGCATGAGAAGAATAACACATAGATTTCTCATTTCAACTTAGTATGAGATTGACTGCTTCCGCTTCTTCTCTTGTTCTTCTCGTTTCCGACAGATCTGTGGTACAATAGAGAAGGTACTCTCTAGGCACCTGTCACAACAAGTTAGGACATGCCAATCTTGATAGAATAAAGAAGGTGCTCTGTCGATATTCCTTTTCATTTTCGGAAAATAAGTCTCCTTCAATATGCATGTTAGAGATATATACAAGCTAAAAGCCATAGACAGTCCCTATATCCCACTGGTTCTATTGGTAGTGCTGCTTTTGAGTAGATATTTACCGATGTTTGGCCTTCCCCACTATTATCTTATGAAGGTCACAAATATTATGTCATATATTGATGATTTCACAAGTTTTGTGTGGATTTATCTATTAATAAAGAAATCTGATGCATATCAAAGTATCCTTCAGTTTAAATAATATGTTTCAACTCAATTCCAGTCCTCTTTTAAAGCTATTTAAAATCTTCGTCTTTATCAAAAATATTGGTATTGTTCATAGAATCTCTGCTCAATATGCTCCTGTGCAAAATGGAGCTCAGAGAGAAAACATAGGCATATCACTGAGTTGGGTTTAGCTCTTCTTTCTCATAATGGTGTTCCATTGAGAATCTAGGTCCATGCTTTTCAAATTGTTGTACAAATTGTAAATATGCTTCCCTCTTGTTGTTGTTCATGGACAAACACCTATTGAAAGGTTAAATAAGTTGTCTCATGATTATTCATTTTTCAGTATCTTTGGGTATTGTTGTTATCCATTGTTAAGATCATGTAACAATCACAAACTTGAGCTCAAATATTCTAAATATATATTTCTTGGTTTTAGTCCGTTTCATAAAGCCTATAAATGTCTTAATCCTTTGTCTTAGAAAATTTGTAATCCACTTGCGAAAAAAAAGGGGGTGAATGAATGAAGGAAATTTTACAAAATGAACTTTCTTTAGAGGGGATATGAAAAATGCCTATTTTACTTTCTTCCCCACTAGACCAACACGAGAGCACACTTTTTTTCTCTTTTCTCCTTTCCTCCTTTTTTTTCTTCTTCTTTTTGTTTTAATTCCAAAGTCCTAAGTCACTTTTTCATCTTCTTCCACTACCATTACAGGTCACTGGAGTTGTCGAGCATCGTCGGACGTTCTCCTCTTACTGGTGAGCACAAGGAGAAAATGTGGACAACACCATTTGAGGGGATATAGAGTGATTAAACACATAATCTTAAGTTTTTAGTAGAAATTAAGGTTATTGTTGGAAAGTTTGAAAAAAGATTGTTTCGTGAAGGTGAGTGGTCTCTCTCTCTAACCCTCTAAATCAAGATATTCTTCTTCTCAATTCTATCTTATGGACTGCTAGCTAGTATAATAGAAACTTATAGATATGTATATAAGTTTTGTTTGTTGTTGAATAATATAATTATATCTCTTGTAGCTATCACACTCATTCAAGAACACAGAAGGTGATGGTGTGAAAATAGATCATTTTATGAAATCTGAAATTTATATTTAAAATACTAAGATTTTAGGTTGAAAAGTTCTTATAGGCCTAATACTATCAATTCTTACATAGAATTGTGTAAAGAAGTGTCATATGTTATTTCATTGATGTATATATATTTTTTCTTTTTCTCTTCGACATATTTGATGAGAATAAAGTATGAAACCTTTTAGAATTTTATACTACTTGATCTTATGAATACATAATGACATTAATATAGAAATACCTTATAGGTGGGATGCAATATTGTGAGATAAACTTACATGTTTACACTCTTTCTTTGTATCATGAAATATTCATATGAACTTACCAATGTAATAGAGGAGTCTTGAGGAAAATTCTTGAAATATTTAGACATATATTTCAATGTAAGTTAGCTTATAATAATGTGTAGACACTCCAATTTTGAGGTGACCTAGAGATGAGTATCCTTATGTTGCTTTGGATGCGATCAGCCTTTGAATCGAGCCCCAAACCCATTAGCCAGAGCCCTAATCAAAATATCTGAGCAGGGTTGGCGCACCAAGCAGGCGCACCAACTAGGCGCACCAACCAAGCGCACCATCCAGGCGCACATCACTGGCTCACCAAGCAGGCGCCCAGTTCTGGCTGCTGACCTTCCATCTTCCGGGCTGTTACCCTTGCAAACGAATGTGCCAACGAATATTCGAGGCT
>JAMKQA010005226.1:0-12277 GCA_024699735.1 Posidonia australis
TTTGAAAAAAAAAAAGTAATAAAAAATTATTTTTTTTAAAAATTTTAAATTATTTTTTTTGGGCCTAATGGGCCGGCCCGGCCCACACACCCGTGATGCCGGCCCGGCCCGGCCCGGGCCCGGCCGGGCCGGCTATTTCGCGGGCCGGGCCGGCCCGACCCGGCCCGGTTTCCATGTCTACTAATATAGGATTCATGCATAATGTATTGTACCATGGTACAACTCCATTCAGGCTTTCACCATGCTTGTTTGCTTCAAGATAGAAGAACTCGTCCCATATTTGTAGTCACAAAGGTTGGTAGAAAAATGTGGAAGAGATTTTCAGAGAAAGGGAAAAGAGAAGAGAACTCTTGGGGCAAATGATAAAATTTAGGTTATGTGGAGGTAGGTGGGGAAAAAGAGAGGAAAAATATGAAGAGTATTAGAGAAATATCTAGAGACAGAGGAAGTTGGAGACAAGAAATGAAAACTTTGGAGTAGTGACTCTTAATCTGAAATGCCAAAAAGGGTTTACCACTAAAACAGAAAGACCCAATTGTATCAACAAGTACCCAAAACACAAAGACAAATTGACAAGCCCTCGTTTTATCAAAACGTAAAGAAAGCCAATGTATTAGCTCAGTTGAAAAGATTAGGCAAATGATAAGCCAAAGACATGTATTATCTACTTAAATGGAGATAATGATTTTTTTTCTTAGATCATAGGTTTTTTTAATTGATATATAGGTCTTTTCAAACTTTATTTTAAAACTACACATCTATCTACTAATCCATTGCTTCGCCAACAAACATTGTCGTCTTCGACCAACTCTTCGTCCTTGCACCGTCTCTAATTAGCTACATGCCTTCCAGTCTTTCACCATTTGACTCTGTTGGCCAATGCCCAAGAAAGGAGGTGGAAAATATGGTCTTTTTGAGCCTGGATGTTACGTAACTAAGAGAGGCCCACTCCTCTTCAAGGGAAGGGAAATTCACCAACTGCCAATGAGACCGGTTGATCCTTCATTTTTATAAGGCTCCTTTATATGGTTTCAAACCCCACTTCACCATCAAGAAGGGCTACTCAGAGAGATTCTTTGGTAAACATAACTTCGAGAGAACATCAGAATAGTCTGCATCCTATTCATACTCAGTCATCTAGTACTTCCCCTTGTTCATGGGGTCGGGAGGCTTCTTCCTTATTCTTTTTTTCACATTCTTCGAGGTCTCCTGTCGTGGTCAAGTCAATGAATCCATTGTCCAGGTGCTCATCGGAGGAGAAGTACCCACTACCATATAGTTTGGTTTACCTTAGGGTTTTTAGATATCGAGGAATCGAACTCGATTCTACCTTCAATTATTAAAAATGAATCTTCACTATTGTCCTCAGTTCCTAATTCAATAAGGAGCTTGCTCTCTCTTAAGGTTTGCAACAAGCACTGTCGATAAGAAGTTGATTCTTCTATACCACCTGATCCTCTTTATGTAACAACGTGCTCAACTGAGGTAGACGGATCCATCCTTATCTTGTTGTTCGACCATGATCTCGAAGATGATGGATTAAGACTCCCGAGGGGTGATTTAGTCACCACCAATGACCTTTCTTCTCTGACTAAGAAGTCTGAGGGATACGAGCACGTCTGTTCATCTTCAAGCATTAATTGTGAGGTCAGCTTTTTCATCAAAATTGGAAGGTATTCAAGCAGTTGGTGAGATTTGCAAATCTCACGTCTTCAATGTTATAGAGGCACTGATTGGTAATGAATCCTATTCCAGTGTGTATGCGAGAAATCACTCTTTTCAAGAGACATGTTTTGGGAAGCACAATCGACGCCACTCCTTTGGTTTCCCACCTTTTTCGATATCAATGCCTAATAATGTGGTTTCCAACTCATTTAGTTTGGCCAATTGGTTCCTTTCATTGAGTAATTCAATGGATCGAAACCTTGGTTGTTTGATTTTTTTTGGAGTTGGGAGTGGGAGTAGTCCTATCATCACTCTGATTCTCGACGAGGAGGATAATTTAAATACTGACAGATGTTAGGTTCAAGTTAAGATACGAAAGGTCGATTCAATTCTCACCCTTTTTTGTACCTACACTAGCAAATGTTTTAATTGTGGGTTGCAGACTTACAGGAGCATCATCGAAATTGATGTAGGTTTAAAGGATTCTGTTTCCAACGCAAGTCACCTACTCATTCTGTAAGAATCAGTAAATTTTTTAATAAGCACTCATTTCCTCACTAACGACCTCCGAACATTCATTCCCCTTCTACGTTTCCACTTACCTCCACTTTGTCTTCAATGATGGGCTTCTGTCCTTATAAACCCATTATTATTCAGCCTACCGACAAAATATACTCCTAATTGGGCTACCTATCCACATGTGCAGTAGTAAATACTAACTACCACAATATAGCATTAGAAGATTTGACTTCCTTATTTCTATCTCACAGACCTCAATATGAAGAATGACCGATATTCAGAGTACAACCTCTAAATTTGTAGTGAAGTTTCCAGATACTTCTATGGTTCTACCCAAGATGAGGCTCTTGGGTCCAAGTGGTCTACAATGGTGGGTATACGGATTTTTTTGGCCCTATTGTATGCTAACGCCAGTTCGATGCATACGTTGGAAAAAGGGCTTCAGATTCACATTGAGGGAGTTCCATGGTCACCTTTGGAGTGTCGACCTATTTCATAAAATGGTCTCTAATTTCGTCAAGCTTCTTGAGGTGGACATAAGTAACGGCCTGGCATGCTTCTTCAGGTCTGCTAGTCTTAAAGTCAAGCTCCTTTATAGAGCCTAGTCTCATACATTTTTCTTTTCTACGAAAGATTTACCTTATATGCTTCAACAAGGTCTCCAACATTGCTCCGACAAAGAAATTTAGGCCTCCTAGTACTTCCTTTACTGTATGGTCCTCAGATCGTAGGGGGCATAAGACGTCTTTTAGCAAGGCTAATCGGTCGAAGGGAGGACGTAGGGGCAACTTCAAGGGAGGAAGGGGCAAAGGGAACTTCATGGGTTATAATACATACAAGGCTACTCCAACTAACAATAATATTTGGACTAAAAAAATATCAAGTAGTGAGGCTTCAAGAAAGGACTCCGCTCAAGCCTTGGTTCCCCCAGGTCTTCTATTCGAGTCCTTCCAATTGACACTGGCAATTCATCTGGTCCGTAGGCTAAGAACATCGAGTCTTCAGATAGAAACCTTGAAGGAACTCCAACAGGCTCCCTCCAACCTCCTTTCAATGTCTCGCACCATAGAAACTCAAGGATCCCACACCAGCACTCCGTCCATCCCAGCCTTCTATCTCCAATATTCCTGTGGAGGCGTTGAAAAGTATTGTACTCCCTACAATTAGTGACAAAGGTAGGGACTTGTCGAACACTTCCTCCTATGTAAGGGCAATAAGCATCAAATTCAAAAAGACCCACGTCAAAACTCTTCTAGCTACGATCAATGACCTAAATTCAGAAGAGGAAGACAGTCTGGTCGATGGAGCCATTCCAACGACTTTGGAAGGACATCTCTCTTATGTTGGTCGATCTTTTCCTGTAAAGACTACTGCGAAAGGTACTAACTTTGCTTCTTCCTCTTTAGATTCACCTATTGCTCAAAGGTTGGGGACTGACCTCCTTTCCTCTTTCAATATTGATACTTGTTCATCTAAGTCTGAAAAAACTATTCCCCATAATAATATTCTGGATGATATTCTTCAATGAGACCTTTTATAGTGATTACATCACTTTTTGTTCTAAAATAAGTATACTGTTTAATGACTTTTACGAAGCTAAGCGGCCTTTAGATACGACTAGGGGACAGCATGGATTACTTGTTTCAAATTAAGACATCGATTCAGGTTGTGTGGAATTTTTTAGGGCTCTACATTGCTAGTCATATTGCTTTTCGGTATAACTTATGATTATTCTTATTTAGAACATTAGAGGTTTGAGAAGTAAGGCTAAAAGAAGGAAACTTAAGAACTTAATCCAATTAACTAAGGTTGAATTTCTTATCGGTCTGAAACCAAATCTCTCCCCTATTACATTGCGTAGCATTAGAGGAGGAAAACTCAATCGCTAGTTTGCTATTCCTTTCCATGGGCTTTTAAGAGAAATCTTAATGAGTTGGGACAATTCCTCGTCTTCCCGACTACATTTTTTTTGAAGTTCTTTCTTTCTTTCCATTAAGTTCCAAATTATGGAGAATTCTTTTGAATGGTGGCTTACTGGAGTGTATGGTCCTTATTCTGCTTTAGTTAAGGTTCAGTTTTTGAATAAACTTAGATACATCTAGTCCTTTGTGGAAGATAATTGGATCATATGTGAAGATTTTAATCTTACTAGATTCTCCTATGAGAGATCCAATAAGACCTATTACACCCTTTTTATGGCAAATTTCAATAACTTTATTGCTGAAAACAACCTTTTAGATTTATCTCCCAATAACTTTTCATTTACGTAATCTAATTTTCAGTAAAAAGAAATTTTAATTAAGTTTGATAGATTTCTTGACTCACCAAACTGGAAGTCTCATTTTCCGAGTCTGTTCTAAGAAAGTTAGAATAGTTTCTAACCATATGTCAATTTGTCTTAACACCAAACCACCTTGTTAAGGTCCTTTTCTCTTCAGATTTTATAGATTTTGACTAATGAAGGAAGATTTTGATCTCTCAGTTCAGGATTGTTGTGCTTAATCTAACCAGGGTGTGGAGCCTATTGCTTATTTGTCCCATGTTAGAGATATAATATATGTATAGTTAAGTCTTTATGGTTATATGAGTTATTAGATATCTATTTATGTTTAAGGTATCTAGTCTCTTATATATATATATGTACACACATGAGTAATAATAAATTATGTCTTCTATTTTCCCAATTTTTGCCTCCAACATGGTACCAGAGCACACAGATAAAATCCTAAGAGACACAACACAACCATCGACCACCGTCCCTACAACCGACGACCCGTCTCTAACCACCTCCAGCCAGTGCGGCCGCCTACCCACGCCACCTCCACCTCCTAAGACACCAATCATCCACTCCGACGCGTACAGACTCTCCGTCAACCACCGTAGGGCCTGTCTAGGCCATTTACCAAAGCCATCGGGCATGTCTGGGCCATCCGCCAACACCGTCGACCTTGTCTAGGCCATCTGCCGACATCATAAGGCCCGTCCAGGCCATCTGTCGATCAGGCAAGGCCATCTAGGCCGTCCATCAATCCCGTAAGGCCATCTAGGCCATCCACTGCACATTTCCTTGCTCTGTAAGCCCCGATCAGGCACCGACGCATGTCTAACCGCCAATGAGTCTTCCAACCCATTTCAATCTAATTTTTAGGACAGTCCAACCCTTCCAGTGTCGTGATCAAGTTTATCAGGCTGTGTTTTAGACCACCCATTGTCCTCAGTCTCTATGATGTGTGGATATGTCATATCCATACATGTTGGTGAACAGTCCAATTCACATATTTGTTATTCTCTCAGATCATATACATGTTATTTTTCATTTACATCTGGTATGGCTTCTCGAAAATCATTAGTCAAACATCTTAGTGATACCTCTGAAAAATTGAATGGCTCAAGCTATCTTCTTTGATCACAAAGTTTTGAAACCTTCATCACTGTACATCAAAAATTAAAACATCTTACACATCCTCCTTCGGATAGCAAAGATGCGACATATGAAGATTGGTATGCAGATGATGTAGTTATTGTTACATGGCTCGGGAATAGTATGAAGCCTGCTATTGCACATGATGTTATGTTATTGAGGCCAGCCATGAAAATCTACGATACAGGTAGACTTACTTATGGACACGAAAAGAACATCTCTCAGGTTTTCAAAGTCTATAAGCAATTGTTCACCCTTCATCAAGGATATCGATCTATATAAGACCACTTCACACACTTACGTGTATTGTTTGATGAACTTAAGATGTATCAACCTCTTACCTACGATATCAGTCAAATGAAGAAATACCGTGAAGAGCTTGCAATGTCCATTTATCTCTTCGGCCTGAATTCTGATCTCAACTCACAGATTTAAGAGCAAGTTTTGGGTACAGATAATGTTTCAAATTTACAGAGTTTATTCTCCAAAGCATTACGAGTCTCCACAGGCACCTCTACTTCAACTCCAGAGTCTTCAGCAATGATCGTTACTAAACGACGTGGTCATGGTGGTTTTCGAGGTAGTGGTCATGGTCGATCTGACGAAGGTGGATGTCCAAAATGCACACATTATGGATGCTAGGACATCAAGTGGACAGATGTTAGGATCTAATTGGTAGACCACGAACAACACATGTCACTACAGAGTCTTCACCCGTTGCCTTGACCAACAACGAACAGACCTTCACTATGTCTTAGGCTAATTATGAACAACTTCAACAGCTAAAAGTCACTGACTCTGCTACTACTGCTACTCAAGCTATCTCCTCAGGTACTAATGCCCTCCTTACATCCAAGGATACTAGAGGACATGGTCGTAGTGGTTCTCCAAGTGGTGGTCGTGGTCAATCTGACGAAGGTGTACGTCTAAAATGCACACATTATAGACATTAAGACATCGATTGAATAGCTATTGGGATCTGATTAGT
Organism: Posidonia australis; assembly: GCA_024699735.1. Taxonomy (NCBI): domain Eukaryota; kingdom Viridiplantae; phylum Streptophyta; class Magnoliopsida; order Alismatales; family Posidoniaceae; genus Posidonia; species Posidonia australis. Next base: position 6,594 of record JAMKQA010005226.1, read on the forward strand.
AGACCATAAACGACACATGTCACTACAGAGTCTTCACCTGTGGCCTCGACCAACAACGAGCAGACCTTTCACTGTGTCTCAGGCTAATTATGAACAGCTCCAACATCTAAAGGTCACTGACTCTGCTGCTACTGCTACTCAAGCTACCTCCTCAGAAACTAGTACCCTCCTTACATCTAGAGATACTTTCTGAATTATTGATTTCAGTGCTTCCTCACACATATCAGGTACACAAAGTTTATTTACTCGTTTATCTCAAATGTCTCATATTTGATCTATGGTAATTACTGATGGTCGGACTTGTTCTGTCTCAGGTGAAGAAGTTATACAAGCTTCTTCACAACTATCTCTTGAAAATGTTCTCTGTTAATTTGTTGTCAATCAGTGTAATTACCAAACAATTACATTGTTATGTCACCTTCTTTCCCTTTCACTGTACCTTTTAGGATTTACAAACGGAGAAAAGGATTGATTTGGACCATGAGCAAAAGAATGATGTGTACTTACTGGTTGGTGATGATGTACCTCAAGGATTAGCATCTGTAGTATCCACATCTGAGTCATTATCTCTGTGACACTACCGATTAAGTCACCTGTCTCACCAGAAGCTTCAACAGGCCTTACCATAGTGTTCTGTCTCACATTTTTATTATAAGTCATGTCAGTTAGGTAGCACCATTGTACTTCCTTTAAATATTTACGTCTTATGTCGAGTCCTACAATGTTTAAGTTAGTCCATCGTGACGTCTAAGGTCCCATTAAGATTCCATCAATGTTGGGTCATAGGTATTATATAGTCTTTATTGATGATTTTTCAAAAGTTATCTTAAGATTATTAACTCAAAGATCGTAGTCATATTTATGATGTGCTCAAAATCTTTTTGGGAGAAATAAAAAATCAATTTGATATTACTCTAAAATATTTACGTACTAATAATGCCTTGAGTTTGTTCAGTCCAGGATTGCATCATATTATGCCTTACTAAGAATCATATATTAGACTTCATGTCTTCACACCTCACAACAAAATAAGGCTGTAAAACAAAAACATAGACATATCTTAGATGTTACTCGTACCCTTATGACGTATATGCATGTTCGAAACATTTGCAGTCTGATGTTATTCTCACTACTATCTATCTCATTAATAGCATGTTGTCTACTCCTTTAGAGAGTGAGGTTCCTCCTCGACGTGTGAAACCCGACTCAAATCTGTTCAATTTGACTCCTAGAGTTTTTGGTTGTATGGCCTCTGTTCAAAATCTCATTACTGGACTTGATAAGTTGTCTCTAAGGTCCATCAAGTGTATTTTTATTGGATATTCTAGAACTCAAAGAGGTTATCGTTGTTTTTCATCCTCCTACTTGACGGTATTTTGTTTCAACTGATATTGCCTTCTTTGAGTCTCTATGTTACTCTGATGATATCCCTCCCTCCACTATGTTTGTTCCCAAACCCTTTGTTGTTGAACTGCAGGATGTCAATTCCTAAGGTGGTTCTATTGTGCAATAACAGATCCTCGTCCCTTGCAAGTCTATTGACATTGTCAGCAACTACCAAAGCCTATCACCATTGAACTAGCCTCCTCTGCAAATGTAAATCTGCCTCTCAGTCTTTCAGATTTTCCTATTACTCTTAGGAAAGGTACTTGCTCTTCCATTGCTCATTCTATTTTACATTTTATTTCCTATGAGTATTTTCATCCTTGTTTTCGTAATTTTACCTTGTCTTTTTCTTCTGAGTCTATTCCCAGGAATCACCAGGAGACACTGTCCCTTCCTCACTGGAAAGCTGCTATGGATGAGGAAATAACTACATTGACTAACTGTGACACTTGGGAGTTGGTGACCCACACTGTTGATACTACAGTAGTCACCTACAAATGGATCTATACTATCAAGTATATAGTAAATGGCAGCATTGACGATACAAGGCCAGATTGGTTGCTCAAGCTTCACTCGGACTTATGACATTGACCATGCAGAGACTTTTTCTCCTGTCGTCCGTCTCAACTCTATCTGGATTATTTTGTCTCACTTTCAACAATTCTTAGGAGTTGTGCTAATTAGACATCAAGAATGTTTTCTTATATAGCAGTCTGATTGAGTTTGTACTTTTGAAACAACCTCTAGGTTATGTTACTCAGGAAAAGGATCGTATATGCAAACTAAAGAAAACAACTTATGACCTCAAGTAGAGTCCTTGAACATCGTTTCAGAAGTTCAGGCAAGTAGTTCTAGCTGAGGGATTCCAAAGATGCACTGCTAACCACTCAGTTTTCTACAGGAGGACTACTCGTGGATGCGTTATTCTGACAATATATGTGAATGATATATTGGTGACAGGTAATGATATGAAGAGCATTGTAGACATCAAACAACATCTCCAAACCCATTTTGTCACAAAAGATATGAAGAAACTACGTTACTTTCTTACGATTAAGTTTGCCTATGCACCCGGAAGGATAGCACTGTCACAGAAGAAGTATATCTTAAATCTTTTACATGAAACAGACTTTCTGGGATGCAAACCAAAGAATACTCCAATCGAGCAGACACCAACATTCTAGGTCACTAGTTCAGACTTGTTAGAAGATCCTGGTCAGTACAGACGGTTGATCAGGAAGTTCATTATTTGACAACGACTCAACTTGATATCTCATATGCAGTTAGTGTATTGAGTTAGTTCAAGCATGAGTCGAGGAGAGTACACTGAATAGGAGTTTTACGTGTTTTGTCCTATGTTAAAGAGGCTCCAGGCAAGGGTTTAATATATAGAAAGAATGGTCACATAGAGATCATTGCTTATTCTAACTTAAGATATGTAGGAGATCGCAGAGACAAGAAATCTACATCTGGTTTCTATACTTATGTCAGTGATAATCTTGTTACATGGCAAGATAAAAAGCAGAATGTAATGTCAAAATCTAATGTTGACGTAGAGTATAAATCCATGGCTCAGATTGCTTGTGAAATGGTGTAGATCAAGTCACCCTTAAAGTAGCTTGGGTTTGGTGTTAAGCTATCTATGTCCATGCGGTGTGATAACTAAGCTGCTATATTCATTGCAAACAATCCAACCTTTCATGAGTGTACGAAGCACATTAAGGTTGATTGTCATTATGTGAGAAATATGATGATAAAGGAAGTAATTTCTACACCTTACACTCAATCTTTAGAGTAGTTAACGGATATCTTCACAAAGGATCTTAGTGTGAAATGTTGAAGTCTTTATGTGACAAGTTGGACATAATTGATATGTATAGTCCAACTGAAAGGAGAATGTTAGAGATATAATACATGTGTAGTTAAATCTTTATAGTTATATAGGTTATTGGATATCTATTTATGTCTAGAGTATCCTATCTCTCATATATATATGTCCACACATAAACAATAATAGATTATCTCTTCTACTTTCCCTATTTCTACCTCCAACATCCCACAAGTTGAAATTCACTAAACCATCTAGTAAGCATTGGCTACTTTCTCATAAGAATAATTCTCTTGCGAGGCTCTCAAAGATTGATTCTCTAGTCCTTAACATTGATAGGCAATTTGAATTTGGTCCTTTATCCTTAACCCTACAGCAATAGAAGTACGAGCTTAAAAGCTGAATATCTTCTTATTTAGGAAATTTATTAGAAGCTTAGGTCCTAAATTCAATGGTTGAAGAAGGATGACCTAAACACCTCATTCTTCCATAAAATTACCTATACTAGACAATGGTAACAGGTCAAAGTTTCTTTACATGATCAGGACTGCAATTAAAGATCATTTTTCAGTTTTATTTAACAAACCTCCCATGCCTACTACTACACTTAATTAGGAGATTCTCCTCCAAGATAAAATACCTAATGTTGAGTCCATTGAAGGTCCTTTTTCAAAAATAGAAATCAAGGAAAGTGTCTTTTCTTTGCCAAGTGACAAATCCACTGGACCTGATAGATTCCCATTAAATTTCTATCACCATTTGTGGGATTTGATTAAAGAAAACGTATTCCAAGCCTTCCACTATTTCTTCCTCTCTCAAGACAATGAGATTTTGAGACACATCAACCAAATCTTTATTGTTCTTTATTCCCAAGAAGGCATGTGAGGAATTTATTCAAGATTATCGTCCAATTAATCTATTTAATAGTAGTTACAAAATTATTGTAAAATATCCAGTTATCCGTCTTTCACCTATATTAAACAACATTATGGATAATACACAATGTGCTTTTTAAAAGGAAGGAACATTAGTAATTACTTTCTTGTAGCATAAGAAACTCTTCATTTTCTGCATTCATTTAGATCCAAAGGGAAGATAATAAAATTAGACTTTGAAAAAATCTTCGAGCATGTGAATTGAGATTTCTTGATTAACACTCTTACTAGTTTTAACTTTGGATTTAAATGGATTTTCTGAATCAAAATGTGTATTTCCATGGCAAAGTTCTCGATCCTAGTTGATGAATCTCCAAGAGAGTATTTTAATGCCTTAAATGAACTCAGAGAAAGAGATCCATTATCTCCCTTGTTATTCAGTTTACTCACCTACGTCCCTAATAGAATGCTTCGACTGATTATAGATAGCAATCTGATCAAAAGGACTAAATTTCCCTACAATGACCCAAAAGTATTCAATATTCAGTATGATGATGATACTCTTCTCTTTTTAGAGCCATCAGAGGAAGGCCTAATCAACTTGAAAAGAATTATTTATTGTTTTCAAGTTGCTTCAAAGTTAAAAATTAATTTTAATAAGTCTTCTCTTACAAGCATAAGAATTCCCTTTTCCCTAGCACACAGACTTAGCTACGTTTTGAGATGTAGTTTGGCTTTCCTTCCTATAAATTATCTAGGATTACCACTTACTTTCAAGAAAGCCTTCTTCAATGATTGAACTATGGTTCTGGATAAACTACATTCCAGTCTTTGACTCTTGGAAAAGTAGATACCTATCTTTAGGAGATAGGCTTACTCTGTTATATTGTGTTTTGTCTACCATCCCTACTTATTACTTATTTGTTCTCTACCTTCTTGTTAAAGTAGAAAAAAAAGAATCCAAAAGAAGTTTTTATAAAATCCCAGATCAGACGATGGCAAGGGTTATCATCTTGCTTGATGGCAAAATATTTGTAGAAATAAAAAGCAAGATAGGATAGGAATACTTAATATCATAATACTATGCTTAAGTGCAAATTGCTATGGAATCTATTGTCTAAAAAAAAAGAAAATACGAAATGGTCAGGAATAATTTTTCAGGAGCCTTGTTAAACACTTCATTCAACCACACCTCTCCCTTATAGATGGAGCAAAAGTGATGTTTCATGATTGTCAATTCTTTTAGTAATTTTTCAGTCTAGAATGGTCAATCTATTCTTTTCTAGGATAATAGTTGGTTAGACTAATTATCATCAGTAAATGGTTTGTGTAGTGCCTATAGGAAACTTTTCCTGTAGGCACCCCATTTGTTTTATTTTTTCCTTTTTTAAAATAAAATCTAATTATATAATTAGTTAATGTATAATATAATCTAATATGTGTTAAGGTTTCATTCTATTCTGAATTATATTCACCGTTAAATTTTAATCTAAAATTTAAGGGTTAAAATTTGACAAAATATGTTGAAATTTAAGGCCTTTAGATTAGAGGTTAATGGTTGTTTGATTTAAATGAAAATTTCACTATGTATTTAT
>JAMKQA010005227.1:0-13442 GCA_024699735.1 Posidonia australis
GGTAAAAAGTTGTTATAGGTTGTTATGGTGAAGGTGGGTATTGGTTAAGTTTGTTTAGGTGGTAAAAAGTTGTTATAGGTTGTTATGGTGAAGGTGGGTATTGGTTAAGTTTGTTTAGGTGGTAAAAAGTTGTTATAGGTTGTTATGGTGAAGGTGGGTATTGGTTAAGTTTGTTTAGGTGGTAAAAAGTTGTTATAGGTTGTTATGGTGAAGGTGGGTATTGGTTAAGTTTGTTTAGGTGGTAAAAAGTTGTTATAGGTTGTTATGGTGAAGGTGGGTATTGGTTAAGTTTGTTTAGGTGGTAAAAAGTTGTTATAGGTTGTTATGGTGAAGGTGGGTATTGGTTAAGTTTGTTTAGGTGGTAAAAAGTTGTTATAGGTTGTTATGGTGAAGGTGGGTATTGGTTAAGTTTGTTTAGGTGGTAAAAAGTTGTTATAGGTTGTTATGGTGAAGGTGGGTATTGGTTAAGTTTGTTTAGGTGGTAAAAAGTTGTTATAGGTTGTTATGGTGAAGGTGGGAATTGGTTATAAGTTGTTAGGGTTTGACATTATTTAAGGTTTGACCTTGGGTTTAGGTTAGAGTTCTGAATTAGGTTTAGGGTTTGATTTAGGGTTTAGGATTTGATTTAAGAATTTGATCTAGGGTTTAAGGTATAGTTTAGGGTTTGAAATTTTCGTTTAGGGTTTGACCTAGGGTTTTAATTATGGTTTTGATTACTTTTGAATTTTGGATTAGGTTTAGGTTGGATTTTAGGATTTTGGGTTAACTTTAGGGTTTTGAACTAGTTTTAGGGTTTAGTGTTGGGGTTTAGGTCTAGGGTGAGGGTTTTGAATTTTATTTTAGTTAGTTTTAGGGTTCAAGGTCCTATTGCAAGCATATGAGGTGTCTACACTGTTCCTAGGACACAAGGAAACAGCGACTCGGATCTCCTCTAGACTTAAAGGAGTCGTGAGAAATGGATAAAGGTTGTATGCAACTTGCTCGCTAGTCAGGAGGTTTGTTTTGTCTGTAGCTCGCCTACTTCGGTGTGTGACTGCTTTGCCTGTTCACCTGGCGCTATATGTGCTGTAGGTCGATGATGGTCGATCCAAGTAAACTGCTGCTCAGATTCTGCACTGATGCAAGGAGCTTGACTTGATAAGGGTTTTACGAGGGCATTGTTTCCTCCTCGAATATGATGGACTTGTTGGATGATTTCTGACACTTCCCCAGGTTCATTATTGTGTGACCGACTAACTTCTTGGGAGTTTGACTTTGGCATTGGACTGTCAACTATGCTCTTGCCTACTAACTAGGAGAATACTGATATTCTAACATTGCTCTGATCTCACAGGCTTATAGCTGTTGTTGTCTTCATTTCTGTGCTCGAGCTATGGAGCAGACAACATGTTCTGGACAAAGATACTATCCCAAGAAGGATCAACCAACAAGACAGCTAACTTGCCCCTAGTCGATAGGGAAGGTTATCACTATAAGGCAGCTGACATGCCCCTGGTGTACAGTGTCCTTTGCCAGGCTTTTGGCCAAAAAGCAGTTGACGTGCCCCTAGTTTAGGACCCAGCGAGACCTTGCAAAGTGAACAAACGATAATGCATGTAGGAATGATAGTGTTATGTTATATCATCCCTCAGGATTTGGAATGCTAATGATGCCTGCTATGAGAAGTGGAGAAGATCTCGATTAACAAGACACTACCCTGACATCTATGTTGTTGGTGGCTCTACGGGATGGATGACTCAGTAGGTTAGGCTCCGTGCCAAACTCTTGGGGACTTAAACCTACTTTTTTCACTTATTTCTTTTCTCCCTCTTAGGCTTGTAGGCACGCTCTAACCCTTACTTGGGGGTAATGGGCATCCAGATTTGGATGGGGCTGCTGTCATTGTATGCAAGGGGTGGCTAGTCCCGTTGGTCGTTTGGATTTTTTTGGATGCTTGCTTCGACTCCTCCCCAAGGTAAGTGATAGGGGTAGAGTTGGCCTACTTGCCTCTCTCACTTAGGGGCTAGCTTCTATCTTCAACTTTTGTTTTCACTTGTCTCACGTAGAGTTTGGACATTTTGCCTAACCATGGTAGGGTGATGGCTCCCTCGCTCGCTAGAGTGTCTAGGCAGTATCAACTGAAGAGGTATATACCCTTCCCAATCAAGCTAGCTATTCTGATTTTCGTCATCGGGATGTGATGTTGACGTTGTTATGCACAAATGCATGCAGTTATTGATGTGCTTTAGTTACTGATGTGCACGAAAGTAAAAGAGCAAATGCTGTGGATTAGATGCACTTGGATTGCCTTTTATTTTAGAAATATGCATGCATGATGGAGTAGCGAATGATGCATGATGTGCGAAAGGATACTTTGCAAGGCGAGGATACATGCCTTCTGCTCATTGGTAGTACTTTAGATAACATGTGTTGATTGGCTCGGATATCTCGACGTTGTCCATGTCTTCGAGGATTGTTGCACCTCCCAAATAGACTTACTTGATGATGTAGAGACCATGCCAGTCACGCGGAGGCTCCGATGCTCCTCTGACCTGTGCCTCAGCCTCACCGTCTCTGGAACGCCGTCAGCCACTTCGCCGTCGTCTTCTCTGACGTCGACAGCTCGAGGCTCCTAGTGGTGACAGTGAGGTTCAAGGAGGTCTGATGTGTTCCTCCCACCTCTAACGCTGGCGACAGGCACAGCGGAGGCAGGCGCGACGCTCCGACGTCTGTGATGGCGACGAGGCAGTGGGGGAAGCTCCGTGGCGAGGCAGTGAGTCTTCCAAAGGTTGTGGTCTGGAGCTGGCGCGATCGAGGCACCGTAGGAGACTCCACGGTGGAGGGGGGTCGACTGTAGAGCTATGACGATGAGTCGACAGTCGATGGAGCGGCGGCAGTGTCCTCAGGCACGGGAGGCCAAAAGGATCCCCTTCTAGAAGAAGGGAACCCATAGCACGAGGAGGAAGGGGGAGGAGAGGGCTCAGGGAACTCCTCCCGTCTGGGTGGCCAACGGCCTTGCCGGTGGTGGTGAACTCACCACCGAAGAAGGAGAAGACGGTGTACAAGGCCTGCTCACTCTGGCGAATCACGATTCAGAGGAGAAGTGGGCAATCTACGGGCTTAAAGAGGCATGGTTCAAAGCTAAAAGGGGAGGAATTACCTAGGGTGACGTTGTCTCTCTCGGTAGGGTTGGTCGACAGTAGTGCTTCTGGATTGCTCTAGTGGTGGTTCAAGGGGGGTCTGAGCGGCAAAAGGATTCAAGGAGATCTCTAGATGTGGGGAAAGCTAGGGGCCCTCTGGTTGTTTTAGGGCTAGGGCTCTTCGAGGCTGAAGTGCGCTTGGAGAGAAGGAGGCCAGGTCTGTCAGCGGCGGACCTTTTAAACTCCGGTGTGTTGGATCTATAGGCTTCTCTAGAGGGGATGAATAGAGAATCTTTTGAATATTAATTTTCTAATGAGAAATTATAATAAGAGAAATAAACAATCACACAAAAAAGAATAAACAACGATAGAAAAGCTCAGCGATTTATAATTGTTCAGCCAACCTCGGCCTAGTCCACTCCTCAAGTTCCCCACTTGAAATTTTCTCCTTTCCTTAATATCAAAATTTTACAAGTACAACTACCGTACTTGTGCCACAACCGACACTCCCTTCTCCCAACAGGAGAAGAACTCTACTCAACTTGGTTACAATAGTAGCCTTTACAAACTTTTGTGATCTCCCAACACTGGCCAAGCTTGATGAAGTTAGAGAAGAAGCTTAAGATGGCAAGAAAGAATGCAATGGATGAGAATTTTGCTCAAGATTTACAATACTAGAAGTATGATAGCTAGGAATGCTTGTATATCCCTTTAAGGTGCCAATAGACCATGATTTATAATGTTGAGCTCAGCTCAAATTGTGTTTAACGACTGGAAAATCTTTTGTCCACTGACAGTAGATTCATATGTTGAAATCCATTAGTCGACCGAAATTTGCAACGGTCGAGTAATTCGGTATGCCAAAAATTTCCGGTGTGCCGTTTTTGCTTTCTTCATCCTTTGTTTTTGTAATCCAGTGTACCATGATGTTCCAATTTCTCTTGATTCGGTATGCCAAAAACTTCTGATGTGCCATTTTTGCTTTCAGGATTATAACCTTGAGCTACAAGTCTAGCCTTATTTCTAATTACATTTCCAGATTCATCTAATTTGTTTCTAAATATCCATTTAGTTCCAATTACTTGTTGATTTTCAGGTTTTGGAACCAACTTCCATACATTGTTTCTTTTAAACTGATTTAACTCTTCATGCAATGCATTTACCCAATATTCATCAACACAAGCTTCATTTACATTTTTGAGCTCTATTGATGAAACAAAAGCATATGTGCCACATTCATTTTCTTATTTAGATCTAATCATGATTCCCTTGGAAACTTTACCAATGATGAGTTCTTTGGGGTGACTAGACATATAATGCCATGATTTAGGATTATCTTTAGATTCTTCTATATTTTGATTTGTTTGATCATTATTTACATTATTCTCATAGAATTCGGGTTCTTCTTCTTCATTGATTATTTTAGTTGAATTTTCATCAAAATCTACATGCAATGATTCTTCTATAGTTAATGTTCTTTTATTATAAATTATATATACCTTGCTTCTTGTAGAATATCCTACAAGAATACCTTCATCAGATTTAGAGTCAAATTTATCTAAATTATCTTTAGTATTAAGAATGAAACATTTGCAACCAAAAAGCTTAAAGTAAGAAATTCTTGGAACTTTTTCAAACCACAATTTAAAGGGAGTTTTTTTTTAAATAGGTCTTAGAGAAATGCGATTTAAAATGTAACAAACGGTGTTTACGGCTTCGGCCTAAAAATGCTTTAGTAAATTATTTTCACAAAGCATGGTCCTTGCCATTTTTTGTAAAGTTCTATTTTTCCTTTCAACTACTCCATCAAAAAAGGGAGGCCTATTTATGCATTGACCCTCTACAATGTTATAGGATGAGGATGAAGCCATCTAGTAGACAATTAGTCTATATTTAGATAACCTTGCTTTGATACCAATTGTTGGATCTTGAGGCTTCTCTATAAGAGGGTGAATAGAGAATCTTTTGAATATTAATTTTCTAATGACAAATTATAATAAGAGAAATAAGCAATTACACAAAGAAGAATAAACAACGATAGAAAAGCTCAACGATTTATAGTGGTTAAGCCAACTCCAGCCTAGTCCACTCCTCAAGTTCCCCACTTGAGATTTTTCCTTTCCTTAATATCAAAAATTTACAAGTACAATTACCTTACTTCTGCCACAACCGACGCTCCCTTCTCCTACCAGGAGAAGAACTCTACTCAACTTGGTTACAATAGTAGCCTTTACAAACTTTTGTGATCTCACAACACTTGCCAAGCTTGATGAAGTTAGAGAAGAAGCTTATGATGGCAAGGGAGAATGCAACGGATGAGAATTTTGCTCAAGATTTACAATACTAGAAGTATGATAGCTAGGAATGCTTGTATATCACTTTAAGGTGCCATTAGACCATGATTTATAATGTTGAGCTCAACTCAAATTGTGTTTAACGACTGGAAAATCTTTTGTCCATTGATAGTAGATTCGGTATACCGAAATCGATCGATCGATCGAAATCTACAACGGTCAAGCAATTCGGTATGCCGAAAACTTCCAGTGTGCCATTTTTGCTTTCTTCATCCTCTGTTTTTGTAATCCGGTGTACCGTGTAATGTTTCGATTTCTCCTGATTCGGTATGCTGAAAACATCTAGTGTGTCGTTTTTACTTTCTTCATCCTTTCTTTTTTGTAATCCGGTGTACCGTGTGATGTTCCTATTTCTCCTGATTTGGTATGCCAAAACCTATTCGGAGTACCGATTTTCATGTTTACATTTTATTCTATTTACAACCCTTTTTCATACGGTATACTACTATAATTCGGTATGCCATTTTTACATACATATTTTTACCAGATATTTCATGGCACCCCTTTTTGCTTTCTTCATCTGGCCTTTGTGATAATTCGCCTGTGCTTTTTAATACAACAATAGTTTTCAACCCATTTCGTTAGTTTATATTGAATTACTTTTTGTTATTATCAAAATCAATGTAAATTTCTCAACATGGTGAAGCCTTTCGGAGCCATCGATCCTCCCTCTTAGCCACTGAGGGCCGCCCGATGTTTGTGTGAGCTAGAGGAGCGCGGCTGGAGATCACGGGAGATCAGGAACATGTGCCTGAGATGTTAGGGTGATTGCCGAAGATCTCGTCAGAAATAAAGGGGTTGCTGGAGTTGTTTTTACAGTTTTGTATGTTTTTGATTGAAGGCTTAAATGGGTTGCATTGGGCTACAATTGGGCCTGACAGTGGGCTTTGTTTTAGGGTTTTTTTCCTATTTTTGTTTTCAAATTTTTTAGAGATTTTAGGGTTTTGATTTTAGGTTTTGATTTTGGTTTTATGATTTTAATTATATTCTTAATTTTGTGATTTATGGTTTAATTAATTTGGTTTGAATTAGGGTTTTTTCAGGATTTTAATTACTTTGTGAATTTTTAGGATTTAATTATTTTAGGGTTTTAGGGTTTTGAATTTAATTAGGTTTTTTGGGTTTTAATTAAGGTTTTTAGTTTAATTTGGTTTTTTTGTGTTTAAATTAGGGTTTTGAGTTTAATTTGGGGGTTTTGGATTTTAATTAGGGTTTTCGGTTTACTTAATTAGGGTTTTTCTAAATTTAAGTGGATTAAAGTTGTGTTTGAGATTTAATTTAGATTTAATTAATTTTTACTTGACTTAATTAGAGATTTAGTTTAAATTTTGGTTTAATTGGTTTTTATTTGGGTTTTTACTCAGATTTTGACTTCATTGATTTTGTTTGATTTTTGTTTGGATTAGGGATTCCTTTTTAATTAGATTTATTTTTTAATGGATTTTATTAAGTTTTACTTGATTAGGGTTTTAATTTGGATTTTAAATGGTTTAAATGGATTTTGACATTAATTAGGGTTTTCATTTCATTAATTAGGATTTTAAATAAGTTAAAAGGATTTTGACTTTAATTAGGGGTTTTATTTGATTAGTTAGGGTTTTCACTTGATTAATTATATTTTAAGTGGATTTTATTTAATTTTGACTTTAATTATGTTTTCATTTGATTAATTGGATTTTAAGTGGATTTAGGTGGATTTTATTTAATTTTGACTTTAATTGGGATTTTTGTTCGATTAATTTGGATTTTAAGTATTTTAAATGAATTTTGTTTGGTTTTATTTCTTAGTTATTGTTTTCTTTCTTTGATTAGGTTAGAGTGAACTAGTGTGGGCCTGAATGGGCTTGTGGGTTTATGGTTTTGGTAGAGTTAGGGTTTATGTTTGGTGGTCGCAACCAGAGCATCTTTCCAAAGGAGCTTGCTGCCAAGTGACTTCAAAATCAAGGTGTCTACAGAGCTAGTTTACTTTATCCCAGATTTTAAGTGTGGTAGCTACCCACTTGTTTGTAGAAACCCTTTACTGATGGGTGAGAATCTTTGCCATAAATGAGGATATGAGAAAGGGTCATCCTCAGGCGGTACGGTCAACGGATCGTCGAGCCGATCGCCACTGCAGAGTAGAGAGATCATGAAGGACTTGGGTATTAGCATTAACCCTGGAAGGACAAACTCCAGCACTCGTAGAGGACGAAGGAGCTTTCTATTCCCTCCAACATAACTAACTTCATCAGTATAGGTATTCTCGGCCCCAACAAGAGTTCAACTACGACAAAGTCAACACATCAGTAGGACACTTTATTGAGTACAGATGAGTGGATTTGTATCAAAGATTATTATTCAAACGAAGACCATTCATGTATAGTAGGAATTGAATTAGCCAATAGCAGGGATCAACAATGGCCAGTACAGTCCAGGTCAGTACCATTAGCATTGCCCCCTCTCATCATAGTAGTAGCAAATACATAAGAAATAGTAGCAGGTTTAATAATGTCAGTTCCTTGTGTAGTTCCACCAGTCTTTTCATCAACCATCACCACAACTTCAGTGTAGTAACTAATCCTAGCAACACAATCCGCCAACTCACCCGTGGTATCCACAGTTCTCACACAACAATCAGACTCACCAGTGGATCAGTTAGCCACCTCCATCATGCCAGTAGTTTAGCTCACTGCCTCACTATAGATTTCAGCAACAATGCCAGCACCACCACTATCCACCTCAACAGTTCCAACCTTGTTGTTGCTCCCCATGGCATCATACATAAGTCCACCACCTATGATAGCAGAAGGCAAGACTACTCTCATAGTTATCCAACAGTCAATTCAGTAGACAGTAGTAGAAGCCTCCTCCATGCACCCTTCATAGCACTTAATAGCCCTTCCAGTACTGTCCTCGCTAATCCAAATCTAGGTCACAGCCAGATGCATCGTTCCAAGCACAGGAGCTCCAAGCCATGAAGAGCATGCACTAGCCAACACTTATTATGTCGACTTTGCCTCTAACAAGGATGAACATGCAGCCATAGAGGCTTAAGTGGACGCAATGCTCAATGACTTAGAGATACTATTTCAAGAACAACTCTCCCTATTGGCAGAGGATGCGGTTGAGGAGAACAAGAGAAGGAAAGGCAAGGCAGTAGCTATCAAGCCAGAGCTAGCATCACCCTTGAAGCCTCAAGACCAATCAGCGATCATGGTTCTAGAAGAAGAAGAATCAGTTTTTGCTAGACTAGAGGAGTTAATATCTCAGCAGCTGGGAGGTGGGTCTAGGTGGTATCTACAGCCCCAACCTCACCTTACAAAAAAACATCATGGAATTGGCTCAACAAAGAGCCTAAGCCATGGTATCCAAAACAGTCAATAGAGAGATAGTCACCAAATAAAGACATTACAATAGAAAAATACAAAAAAAAGGAAAATCTAGAAAAATCAGCAAATACCAATAAAGACATGGCAAAAGAAGAGGCAAAGCAACCAGGTTTCTCAGCAAGCTCAAAGAACGCCAATGCAGAGGCCACCTAGTGCCATTAAAAAAATACCCGAGTAAGTGTAACCCTCCTCAAGTGTCGATAGGGGCAGTAGTCAGAGTAGGTCCTTTCTTTTGATGTCATGGATCCCACATTTGAGCAAGAGATCCTGTCTGAGCTCATAGCCTACGAGGACAATGATGACGTGGGCGCAGATGAAAATGATGATGTGTCGCCAGAGTTTCAGCTCGATGACAATGATCCCGAGGGCCCAAATCTCCATGTCAAAGAAGAAACAGAGCTAGTTAATATCAACACAGCAAACAGCACCAAAGAGGTACGCATTAGTGCCAAGTTGATGCCCCAAGCAAAGGTAGAGTTCATCGCCTTCCTTAAGGAGTACGTAGACGTCTTTGCCTAGAGTTATGATGACATGGTCGGCAGAATGTTGAAGTAGTTGTGCACACTTTACTTCTTAAGCCCAATGTCAAGCCAGTGAAGCAGAAACTCAAGGGATGGCAACCACAATGGCAGTTTAAGCTTAAAGAAGAGATCATGAAGCAGCACAAAGTTGACTTTCTCAATGTCGTCTTTTACCCAAAATAGCTTGCCAATGTTGTGTCAATGCCTAAGAAAGATGGACAAGTTCGTATGTGTATTGACTACAGAGATCTTAACAAGGTGAGCCCGAAAGATGATTTTCTGCTACCTCACATCAACATCCTAGTGGACAACAACATAGGACATAAGATGTTGTCATTCATGGATAGTTTTTTAGGCTACAATCAAATCAAAATGGCAGAAGAAGATATGAAGAAGACCACAAGGTGATATGCAGGTGCCACATATTAGAGGGCGATGATGGTGCTATTCCACTACTTCATGCATCAAGAAATCGAGGTATACGTGGATGACATGATTGCCAAATCTGGAGAGCCAAAAGACCTTATTGCCTACTTGAGAAAACTATTTGATCATCTACGGAAATACATGCTTTGTCTCAACCCCAGTAAGTGTGTATTCGAAGTATCATCAGGAAAGCCCCTTACATAAATCATTAGCTAAAGGAGAATCGATGTCGACTCTAGCAAAGCCAGAGCTATCATTGACATGCCTCCCCACACTATAGAGAAAGATGTTCAAGGATTACTAGGGCGACTATAGTGTAGTAGCTAGTTCATTGCCTAGCTCACGTCAATTTGTGAACCAATCTTCAAACTCTTGAAAAAGAATGCCTAGACTAGCTTGAGCAAGGAGTGCCAAGCAGCTTTTGAGAAGATCAAACAACTTTTAACGAGGCCTCCAGTTATGGTTCCACAGGCACCAGGACAATCACTACTCCTCTACCTATCTGTGACACATCATTCCATGGACGCAGTTTTAGGTCAACATGATGAGTCAAGTCGCAAGGAGAGCGCCATATACTATCTAAGTAAGAAGTTCAATGACTGTGAAACCAAGTACAGCACTACCAAGAAAGTTTGCTTGTCCTTTATCTTGGTCACACAATGCCTGAGACATTACATGATGGTGTATTCTGTCCTACTTTTGTACCATCATGACCCAATGAAATACTTGTTTCAAAAGCTAGCACTAGTGTGTAGATGCGTCAAGTGGCAGATTTTACTATTTCAGTATGATATCATCTTTATCACACAGAAATCAATGAAAGGACAAGCTGTAGCAAATCACTTAGTTGAAATACCATTGCCAAAATATCAATCCTTGCAGACTCAGTTTTCTGATGAAGACATGTTGTTTGCCATGCATGATTCAGAATCAAAGGTAGTTAGAGGTGAGAAACAGTGGCATCTTTATTTTGATGGCATGGTCAACAAAAATGCAATGGGCATCGATGCGATACTAGCAACATAGCACGGCCAAATGATCCCATATGCCAGGATGTTGAGCTTCCAGTGCACAAACAATGAGACTAAGTATGATGCATGCATCCTTAGACTCCAAGCCGCACTTGAACATGACGTTAACAAGTTACAAGTTCACAACGATGCCATGCTAATCATTTCACAAGTCAACGGTAGCTGGAAGACGAAGGATCTGAAGCTCATGTCGTACCACACTATCTCCTAGAGCTCATGGAAGAATTTAAGGAGATCCGTTTCTCATTCATCAACAGAGTAAGTGTGACCATGCCAACCCAGGGGTCCGGCACGGAGTCACGCCAGAGGGAGGGGATCACAGCCATGCCAAGATGGCGAAGGCGCAAGGCAGAAAAAAGAAATAGGAGCCACAACCTAGTCTTTTGAGGGAAAGACGAGGAAAACCACAAAAGATTGAATGCATGAGATGCAGATGTGAAGGCCGGAAGTCTGCTAACCAGAGGATGGGTAAGGATTCCTATTACGCACGAGGAAGGTGTTAGGCACTCTCGTATGCCCGAGAAATTCGGTCTTTCTAACTTAAATCGCTTGCTAAATGCTGAATGAATGCTTGCTAAGCCTAGATCATGCTTTGAACATGCTAATATGAATGCCATGACAAAACTGGATGGATGTGCATGATGGTATGCGAAAACAATGAAGAAATTCACAAAAAATGATGAAATCGCAAATACAACACGACAAAGGGAATCACATGAAATGATGAGGTTTTTAGTAAGAAAGGCTTAGAAAACCACCCAGGCCTCAAGAAAATTAATAATGCAAACAACTTAGGTTAGTAAAACTAGGAAAAACAGTGTGGGAATCTGGATGGAAAAATTGCAAAGAAGTCCACGTAAAACAGGCAAACTTGGACATGTGAAGTAATTCACATAAGATGATGATGTTTTTGCAAAGAATGACTTAGAAAATCACACCAGTGTCAAAGGGATAAAAAATACAACAAACCCAAATTATTAGAAGCATAGAAAACATCATGGAGACCTGAATGGGAAAATTGCAAAGAAACCCACATAAAACAGACAAACGATGACATGTGAAGAAAATCACATAAAATAATGGTGTTTTTGGACAGACTGCTCGGGAAAACCATACTGATGTCAAAAAGATAAAAAGTGGGATCAACCCAAGTCCTCGGAATCATAAAAAAGATTTTGAAAACCAAAAGGGAGAAATAGTCCGCAAATGGGCTAATGTTGGCCTTTCAGTCAATTTGTGTACGCCTTTAGGCGATGAAATCCAAATCAAATCAAAAAAAGTCTAAAATGTAGGAGCAAATCAAATCGAATATCGAATGAGAAATTTTGAAAGCAATGTGAAGAAAGAAATCCCCAAAAGAAAAGCATAAGATGTGGGCTCGCTAAAAGAAAGGATGGATGCATAAATGTGATGAAAACTATATGAAATGGATGAATAAGTGCCTAAATGCGTAAAAAGCGCTAAAGGATGACTTGGACAAGGATTAGGAAAGGCTGAGTGCGAAAATTGAAATGCATGCACACAGATTAGTGACATAGGGGTAATTTGGTCATTCTCATGGCCAAATGTGATAAATGCAAGTATGGGGATGATACATGATCTAAGTTATGTAAAAATATGTACAAATCATCTATAAGGTGTTATTTGCAAGAAAACATGAAGGAGAAAAAAACAATAACATGATATAAACACAATAAAAGACAAACATGGAGACTAAAACGCAAAATTCTCAAAAGAATGAGAATTATTCTCATGACTTCTAGTCTAGCATGCAAATGATGGATCAAATGTGAATGTGGCACTAAGAGATGTGAAAATTAAACTTTTGTAATTTTCTGAAAACTTAAGGTCAAAAGTGCAAAATTCACACATAAGTGCAAATTAGGTCAAAATATGAAACTAAAAGTCAATTCACAGTGAAAACATGATTTTTAAGTGTAATCTATGATTAAATGAAAAAAATGAAATGCAATAAGTGAAAAATAACAAAAATATGCAAGAAAACATTTTAAAACCCTAAGTGATGGATTTAAAACTAATCTAAAGGTCTATATGCAAATTGTCTATGCTCATGAATGATTTGATGTGAATCTAGGGGTTTATATGCAAGATTTTAGGACTTGAATGTGATAAAAATTAGACTTTTGTACTGGTCAGTGTAATTATGATGTTTGTTAGGGTTCAAGATGCAAAATTCACAATGAAAACTCATTTTTTAATGTTCTAGGGGCTTAATGCAAAAGATCAAGACTTAAATGTGATAAAAATTGAATTTTAGGGATGATCAGTGTAATTTTAAAAAATTTAAGGTTTAGATTGTAAATTTCACAAGGAAAACTCATTTTAAAATGTTTCAGGGGCTAAATGCAAATATTCAGGACTTAAGTGTGAAGAAACCATAATTCCATGGACCTAGATGTGACAAAACATGTTTGAATGCATTAGGAATAAAGAATCTAAATATGTAGGAGAATATATGCAAATGATACAGAGAAAATAAAGGAAATGAAATTATTTTAAATTTATAGGGGCCAAAATACAAAAGACTAGGACCTAAATTAAAAGAAAAGGATCTAATTGTAATAAAACCTAAAACTAAAGGGCCTGGGCCCAAAAAAAAAAA
>JAMKQA010005228.1:0-12057 GCA_024699735.1 Posidonia australis
GCTTCTCATTCAACCACGAAAAACCACACAAAAAGCTCATAAATTAGCATGATAGCATCATACACATGCTAAACATCTCATTCTCATTCACATACCAATTTTCTACGATTTTTCATGCATTTATTCCTATTTCATGCATAAAACCTACATTCAACCCAAAATAGGGCAAAAGGAGGAGTAGGAGGTCGCGTACCTTACTCGGGCTACCAGCAACTCTTACCCCACCCCGGCAAGCTACCACGAGCTCCGGCGAGACGTCGGGATGGGTCAGCTCACCACCTCCTCCCGCGATCGCGTGCTTTTCAACCCCCTTTCTTCCCTCCTTTCCTCTCTGCGTAACACCCTTCCTACACTCCGCCACTGCCTCCCCCTCTTATCCCCATTCCCATCCACAAGACGCCGGCCACCCATCCCGTCGGACAAGATGGGGAGGCACGGGCCTCCGTCGGTGGTGGCACGGGAGGGAGAAGAGGAAGAAGAAGAAGACAGGCGAAAAGATGGAGGAAGTTAGGGCTCGCAGAAAAGAAGGAAAAAGAGGAAGAAAAGAAAAGAGAAAAGAATAGCACGCAAACCGAGACAATTGTGCATCCTCAAACCGGACTCCAAATAGGTCCCAAATCACAACCAGATGCACAGAAAACCACCCACAACCACACACAACCAAGAAACAACAGATTATCCATTAATAAACCATTAAACACAATATTACAATTAATACATGGTCTATTATAAAAAAAATGGATAATCAGGCCCTGATGTTACAAAAATCTTAGACCAAATCCTAAATCCAAAACCCTAGGCTAGCCTAAACCCTAGTCTAAAACCATAGGCTTAGCAAATCCTAGCCTAAAACCCTAAGCTTAACCCTAAACCCTAATCCAAAACCCTAACCACTTCCTACTCCACCATAACAATCCTAACCACTTCCCACTCTACCATAACAATCCTAAATACTCCCCACTCCATCATAACAACTCTAACCACTTCCCACTCTACCATAACAACCTCTAACTAACCATAACAACCCATAACAAACTACTTAGCAATTGCAAGCCTATAAATACCCTCCATTTGTAAGAGAAAGGAGTAGGGGAAAAAGGAGAGAAAAAAAACTTGAAAAATTTGAGAGGAGAGCAACCAAAGAGTTTTCTTCCAACCAGAGCCACTAGAGGAGTCTCAGATCAGAGAGGGAGCTCAGAGAGAAGAAAAAAAATCAAGGTTCAGGCCAGCTCCGGTGAGCTCCTGTGATTTTCGGCGACCTCCTCCACTACCAGCTCAGGTAAGCCTCGATCCCTGTCTAATTCCTTTCAATTTCAGTCCCTTAGGTCCTCCTCTACCTTCCCCAATTAATTCCAGTAGGGCCAGGTAGCTTCTCCTTGGCCAGAATCAATGGATTTTTGGGTCGCTAGACTTGCTTTTTCGGTGAGGGAGGTGGGGGCACTAACCCAATGTGTGATTCGTGCCCTGGTGAGTGTATTGTGATTAGGCTAGATCTTCTCTTGCTTCTCCACCCCTCTGGACACTGTAGAGCCCCTCTGGAAGCCTCTGGAAAAGCTCGTCGGTTGCAATCCTTGCTGTCATCGGAGATGAAGGTATACAGTGAGGATCGACTGGGCGTTTCACTCACCGTGGCTCTATATTGAGCATTGGAATTTCTTCCCCTCTGTTCCCCAGGCCTCTGGAAGCTTCATCACCACGATTCAAGTCCCGAACGACCTCCATAGTTGAGCTCGTCGGAGAGGATCGGGTCAACAGTGAGCAAGATCAGGAGGGGGAGGAGCAGCGCCTTTTCTTGCCTCTAAGTGGTAGAATATATTCCTCTCCGCGCCCCCAAGCCTCTATGAGCTTAGAATCGCTGCTCAGCCACCTCCAGTGGCCCTTTCTTCCCCAGGGTCATCACCAAAGTCGCGACGCCGGCGAGGGAGGTGGGAGGAGACCTCCGACCGTTGGCTTCTGGATCGGAGCCGTTAGATTTCCCCCTCTTTCTTCCCTCTTGCTCATCGTGTACTTGGATGCTAGATCAAGCATCAGAGGGGCCTAGGATCGTGCCCTAGTCGCCGTCGTCGGTGAGGCGCGGTCGTCGGCAACCGTCGGACTATCTTTTAAAAAGTTTCTTTTAAAAAACTTTCTTTTCTTTTCTTTTCTTGCAACTAGGTCCTTTTATTTTGCTTTAAGGTCGCTACACTAATTTTTTAATCATTTTAATGTGTTTTGTTTTGTAAAATTGTAGAGTGACCCTTGTACTTTTTTTTGTTAATGTTTTCCAAGCTTTAATATTTGACATAAAATCCTCTTATTTACTTTTCATTCATTTTAAGTCCATAATTTGCACAAAAAACCCTGGATTTCATTGAAATTGTTCTAAATGCATTAATTTTTGGCACAATTGTAAATTAAACCTTAGAGATTTAAATGTTTACTCAAATGTGCTCAAAATTGCATTTTAAACCCTGAATTTCATTGATTTACACTGAATGCATGTTTTTTAGAGTAAATTTGCAGATCAGTCCTTAGAAATTCATGTTTTCAGACATAAGTCCATTATCTTGCACATTTAACCCTGAATTTCTTCAGAATTGTATTAAACAAATGTTTTACTGACAAAATTGCAGATTAGACCCTAGGAATCCTGATTTTGACTAGAAATACACAGTTTTGCACATTTAACCCCCAACTTCTTTAAAATTACATAAAATATGTTTTCCTAAGCATTTTTGCTGATTTAGCCCCAGAATCTCAGCATTTATTCAGGATATGTGATTTTTGCACAGAGGCCCCTAAAATTTACATATTTCACACATGCTTTCTTTCTGTACATTTTGCTACCCTTTTTCATGCATGTATCCTCATGCCTTCCTTCTTGCATTATGCATGCATTTCCAACTTGGTTTTCATATTGTTTCCCGTATTTCTTTCGACTTTCACGATTTTGATTTGATTTGGATTTTCATCGCCCGAGGGCGTACATCAACAGGCTTGGCAATGCCAACATTGACCCGAATGAGGATTATTTTCTCCCATTTGATTTTCTCAGATTTCTTAAGTTTCTGTTGTTTTGCGAGATGCTTTCCGAATATTTCCGATTTTCATTATTTTTCTCATCGCCTAAGGACGTACAGCAAAGTGATATTTACAATGCTTACATTGTCTCTCAGATTATTTTTCTTATTATTTCTTTTCCTTTTATTCATTTCTATGATTTGGCATGTTTTCGCATTCATTTTAGGCATATGCATTCGGGATAGACAAGCATACACACACTTAATCATTAGCAAGCAGGAAACTTAGAAAAATTGATTTCTTTAAGGGCATGGAGATGTCTAACACCTTCCCCATGAGTAACAAGAATCCTTACCTTTTTTCTGACCCGCATTGATTTGTACACTACATCCATTAGGCACGAAGCATACATGTGTTTTCTTCGCATTGATTTCCTTAGGTTTTTTCCTTTGTACCTGGTTTTCGTCGTCTTTCCATTAAAAGATTAGGTGATGACTCCTTTTCCTTATCCTTTTCTTATATTTCCTTGGTGTTTCCGAGTCTAGTCTCCTTCTTCGGATTCACCATCTTCGCTGTGACCGTATCGAGACTCCTCGTGTGTTTCCACGCACATTAGAAAGCCGTGTAGGGTTCCATCAGCATGGTCACAGATATATTTGTTGATAACTAGTTAATATTAAGTTCATTCATAATTTGCATTACGTTAATTTGAAATTATGAATGATTGAATGTGGTTTGCATTTATTTCAGTAGAACAATGTAATATGGTGTTCTTTTATACTTATTTTCAGTAATTACAAACTTGTACATATTTTTGATGTAACATAATAGTGGAATATATTTAATTATTTTAGTATATATTGAATGTTTTATGATATTGTAACCATGCAGGCAACACTCATGCGATGCGCAAAAGGCTAAATGCACGAGATCAAGTAAAGTCATGGCGAAGAAAAACTAAGACAAAAAGGCAATAATAATGATAAAAAAAGATTGGAGCATGTTCAAAAATTACAAACACAACAAAAACGATGCAAGTATGCATGATTCGTGTCATTGAAAAGATCACTGTGCATTAGAAAATTGGGTAAGGATCCCTGTTATGTATAGGAAAGCTATTAGGTACCCTCGTGGTCCGACAAGTCGATCTTTCATGGCCTAGCACTCACTTAAATGGCTATGTCGGCTTGAAGTCTATTTCTGTATGCCCCAAGGACACTATGCAATGCAATGCCTTGTAAATGGATGCGTATCCTATGTCTAAATTGGATGTTTAATGTCATATGAATAGAATAGGATATGGGGCACACGACGTACTACCTAGCATCGCTATTCAAGGTGAAACAGATGCCAACACAAAGGGATTGCGTCAATGCAAACCATTAAGGCCCCAGTTCCAAAGAATCTTAATAGTAAGCATCATCGATTTATGGGATGCAAACCACATTATGGGAGGCAGTCGATCAAAGCCTATCCATTCCTTAGCCATGAGCTCGCTCGCCAACACGTCGAGGAAGGATGGAGATGTAGATGTGGATGCACGGGAGGGTCCTATCCTGAGCTCAATGTTACTCAAACAATCATGGAACCCTTACCCATATGCATGTGATCAATGCCATGAAATGGATGCAAATCAATGGAATGCAACTTACCGAATAGAAAAGCAAATACATATGATAAAACACAAGTAAGACAACAGCAAACTTACCTGTGGTGAAGGTTGAGTTTGTACCTCCCGATAGTGGCCAACGGTGGTTCCCTTCCGAGGCTCTGGACTCGACTTGATGGAAGGCAAGGCGGGGTGCAATGGAAAGGTTCTACAATGGCTGAGTGGAGGTGTCAGTCCCAACCTTTAGGAATCCAAGTGAGCTCAAAAAAATCAAAGGCTAATGGTTTTATCTCCTTGAAATGTAACTGCCGGATATCAAGGGCCTTAACACTCAAAAGCCACTCTTACATGGACAGCTACATGGGAATGGATGGGATTAGCTTTGGGGATGAGGGCATGAAGGTCCTATGCATGGGTGGCACGTTAAAGAAGAGAGGAAAAGCCGGGCAACCAGCAGACAAAGCCCTGATTTTACCAACACAAGGGAAATGTGCCACCCTGGTGCGCCTCATTATGTGCCAGATTGGCGTGCCAATGAGTTGCGCCAAGAATGTGCACCTAGTAGAAGTCAAAGTTCTGTTTGCTGGACCAAGCCTAACTCCTTGAATACACGACCACCTTACGGGCTTGGGTTGGTGAATTAGACTAGACTAGGATGTGAAATGGGTTGGTTTGGGATACCAGATAGGCTTGGGTAGGTTTTAGATGCCATTTGGATTCTAGAATGGGGAAATACCTCATCATAACTGTGATAACCTCTTCCAGAGAAATTTATCGACAAGTGGCTGCAAAATTGAAGTATCTACAAATACTATGACATATTAATAATTGAGTATGAATTGTATCTGTTTAAATAAATACTAATACTAAATTCATATGTATTTTTTATTGAAAATGACAATATATATTCTTTCTTATTCCACGTGGAATGAGTGAGGAATTTTTTTGAAGGAATACAACAATAACCCATCGTCTTATGAAGATTGAAAGATTATTTGTATTGTTAATTACCCTTAACAACATGTAGATAATAATGATTTATGAAAATTTTGTAATAAAAGCATGTGAAATTCATAAATACATGCCAAAGTTTGACTTCACATTAAATGACATGCCACTTTAATAATGCAAATTAGAATATAGTTACATAAGACAATTTTGATGCATGAGTACAATGTAATCTACACTAGAGTTGTTTCTTTCCTCCTCTTCTTTTTAGTATTCACTGAATCTGAAAGAATAAAACATTTCAACAATTAGTAATAATAAATAATCACTTTTCAATACAACAAATGTATATTTTTTGATATTTATTGAATTTAGAATCAATAAATCAAAACATAGACAAAAATATATATATAAAGATAAAATTCATATTTAACCAAAAAATTAGATAACCAATATCTAAATATTAAAATTAAAATGTGAAAGAAAATGAGAGGGATTTTCGTGATTCTTAGAAAGGTCGCCCATTTGAGTTGTGTCCGACTTCTTAAGCTGCTCCAAAACTTGGTGTCATGCGTTTTCAAAAGGTTTACGATTTAAAAAATACGCTTGTTTTCCCATTGCCTATTCTATATCATCTAAACTCAAATTCTCCGAATTTCTAAGTCAATATAGTGCGTATTTCTTAATTTTAAGTTCAACTAATCAAAATATAAATCCAAATCTCAAAATCACTATATAAAAGTAAAAATACTCATTCAAACAAAATCCACTTACTGAATATATTTAGTAAACATTGAAAAATAGATATTGAAATCAAAAGATTGCATTTGCTACTTCAAACTAAAAGGTTTTGGAAACTCACTGTAAGATTACAATGTAGAATGTTGTTACATGAAACCATTTTAATACATAAGTACAATTTAATTTACATCAAAGTTATTGCTTTCTTCAACAACTCTATTGTCATATCTGTTCTAACTATGTCAGATCATCTACTTAAATAGGTATTTTTCCTTTTCTCCTTTTCTTTTCAATATTTACTAAATCTGAAAGAACACAACATTTTATTAGTTTTTTTTCCATGGGAGTCGAAAATCCCGACTTCTCGTACAGCCACAAAGAAATTTCACTACTAAACCAAGTGATTGTAGACACATTTCAATAGCTAATAACAACAAATTTTTAATACAACAAAAAGTGTATTTTTGGTATTTATTGATTTTGAAATCAATAAATCAAAACATAAATAGTAGTTCCCAACTTAGTAACTTAAATTAACCCCAAGTAAATAAAATCCGTATGTAACTTACATAATTTATATGCAACAACATTTAAAAATAGGGTAATCACCTGTTCCAAAAAATTACTTTATTTTTTGCATATTGTTCAACAAAGATCAATAAAATTCTTTTTACCTTGTGCATTTGAAGAGACGTCGACAACATCATCGTGCAAGCTTCTTATCCACCATGTAAGAGTGTTGAAGACTATATCTGCAAGGACTGATCTTTTCGATCTTACCATGTGGGTAGGAATTGAAGGAGGAAGATCAGAATAGAGATTTCCTAGCGTGCCACGACTTAACAGTCCACTAAAAAGTCCCTTCATGTCGAACCATGAGAGCCCACTGGTAGCCCTGCCATGCGTGTCATGAGAGTTCACTGGAAAGTTTCTTTATGCCACGCCATGAAAGTCCAAGAGAAGACCCTATTGTTAAATGAGAAAGGGAAGCAGGAAGATCAAAGGAGAAAACAAAGTATCGATGGAAGAGAGGGAACGAGAAAGGGAAATGGAATATATGGAAACCACCAACATAGATTTTTAAGAGTAATTTAATAGTAATTATGGAGATTAATTAGAATCGTGGTGGTGGTTGCCTAAAATATTGAGATCTTTCAAAATTGTCAGAATTAATGTTATTTTTTTAAATCTACAACTATATTTACTAGTTTTAGAATCGATGGCTTAGATGTGATTGTAGTCTTAGACAATGGACTATGTGGATTTGAGTCCTACTAACCCTCGCCACCTACCGCTACCCTCCCCCCCTTCCCATCGCTCGTCGCTGCCTTCCTTTCCCCTCCTCTCTAGAAGTTACAACGTTGATTAGGAATCTAAAAGTAATCGCATCCATGATCGGAGAATATGTCTCTTCATAATCAACTCTTGGTTTCTACGAAAAAGCCTTAGGGTACAAGCCTTGCATTGTAGCATATAATTTCATTCTTTTCATTTCTTTTATGAACGAACACTTATTTATATTTGAAAAGAGTAACACTATTTGGTATTTAGACTATTGATCCAAGGACTTTGCGTTTTGTAAGTAAGCCTAATTCAGCTGGTATATATTGTTCCTTTCCACGTTGATCAATCATTTCGTCATCTATATTTAATGTTAGTTTATAGTTCTATTTCATCGTCACTGTTGGTGATAGATAGAATAATTTTATGTGCAAAGATATTGTCAACAATTATTTAATTTCTATCTAACAATTCTCTTGTACGTACGTAATTTATTGATATCTCAGTATTTATAAGAGGAACCTTTTCTGGATGTTCATTTCTCATTTCTTCTACAAATATTATTAAATTTTGCTTTACCATTATCTTTGTCTTTTGGTTGCGATTTATTGGATCTACCATAATTTTGCGATTTATTGGATCTACCATAATTTTGCGATTTATTGGATCTACCATAATTTTTGTTCTCAGTAAACTTTTTGTTTTCACTAGAAATTTTGTTTTTCCCAAAGTGATCTTTTCCACCCTTCTGAGATAATGTTGTGCTTCAAGCATTGTAGTAGAACTGGTTGGAATAGAATTTTAATTTTTTAAAAGTAATTCATTATTTTGCTCAACAACAAACTGTAACATTTTTAATTTTCACAATAATTTAAATAAATTAAATTACAGAAAATTAAAGTTAAACAATAATATCTAAACAACCAGGGACTTGTGTGTGTGGCTACGTGACTCCAAACATTGTGCACTATGCAAAAATCCACTTGCTCACCTACGCCTGCGCCTACAACTCAAAACCAAGAGAAACAAGCATGAGTGACAAAAGTCATCTATTACGTACCCCACAAAACGACAGAAAACAAAACTATAATATTTTCTTTTAAAACCATTTCGCAGTCATTTCTTCCAAATCCAAAAAAAACCAGTAACTGGGGGCCCAATAGGCTGAAACCACTAGAAAACACGGCCTACATCGGCCAAACCAGCAAGCATAGGTTTTATCGGCCTAAACCACAAGCAAGACCTTCAATGGCTAAAATAACACACAGTGAGTCGAAAAGTCCGATGCCAGGCAACCAACTCTGGCCACAAGTATCCACCAAAGTGCACTGCACTGCCACGGCATGCCACCCTAAGTAGGAGCTACGCCGTCCTACGATTCTCTCACCTAGAAAACCTTCACAAAGTCAACACTATCTCTCAGGATGTTACTAGCTATAAGACATGTATTCCACTTGCACTGGCCACCATAGGACACGCCTCCTCATGGTGCTCAAAAGGGAGCCTCATACCTCCACACTCAACAACACTCAAGTTTCAGTTCTCAGAGCGACAACAGGAGTATCATACCTCCCCGTCATGCCACAAAACACCTCAACTCGAAGATCACAACTCTAGTCTCAAAACGATAGTCAAGGAGTCTCGTACCTCAAAGACCAAATGAATCTTCGTCTCAGATATTTCGAACCCCGCCTCAACTTGGGTAACACGCCTGACCAACCTACAAGTGTCATCATACCCCCTGGTCCAAACAGCATGGCCCATAATCTCTTGACCTACACACAGAAAATCAGGAAAAATCATTTCTAAAACGGCCAACATACCTCTTTGAAAACCATTTTAAAATCATTTTATATCTTTGGAAAACTCTTCCAAAATCTCCATAAAACCGACACATCAGGTGTCCCGCAAGACCACCATTGATGGCCTATAATCCCATCTTAAATCGGTAAAACAAATCAATCTGAAAAATCCTCGAAAATTACATTTATAAAGCGATTGGGGCTTGATTCAACAAACTAACCAGAATCGGGCGACCGAAATGGGTACAGGCACCCAAAACGGTAGACCAAAATATGGTTTGGTCGACCGAAAATCCTTGATTTAGAAGATCGATCTTATTTGATTGACCGAATTGGGTCTAACAGTCAAACTCATGGCCTGAAACGGCAGTCCGAAGAAATTCGACCGACCGAACCATGGCCAGAAGACCAACAATGATAGAAAAAAGACATACCAAAATGGTTCGGTATGTCGTTTTCTGTAAAACCAGGAAACAACCCTAAACCCACAGTCGACTCTTCTCCCAAATGGGAGTGAGGGGTGGACCTGCCAAACAACTACGATAAAAGCCATATAAAACATATGTTGTAAACCCTTGAATCTACTCCAAATCCACACAAAGAAAATCAAAATCCATGCATCACAGCTCATGCAATAAAATCACAAAGCCAGAAGAGTCAAAAGAATCAAAAACACAATCACTGCCATTAATGCCAATAAATACTACCATAAATTATCATAAATTCACAATAAATTCTAAGAATGTAAATTTACCTAGATTTCATACAATCTTACTTTTCCTACCATTTTCCATGCTTTCTACTTCAATGGCTGAGGTGCATACCTTATACGCAACCTTCGGTGATCCACGCCGACTTCGGCCAACCACTGCAGCCACCGGCGAGCACCTCAACCTCCGGAGCCTCACACGCGTAAGCCAAGCCACACCAAGACCTCCGCCTCTCGCTCTCACTCTTGACCTCTCTTCTGGTGCACTGTAGGGAAGGAAGAAGGAGGCAGGAGAGGTGGGAAAGGTGAGGGGTGGGGAAGAGAGAAGGAGGGAGGGAGGGGAGTGGGGCGAAAGTGGGGGAAAGGGTGGAGAGGAGGAGTGCGCTCGAGGGAGGGGAAGGAGAAGGAGATGGGAGAATGGCAGGGGAGCGGGGGAGGCTACTGGTTGCAACTCTTATACGCGCGGGAAGAAGTAGCTACGCGCATGCCCAACCAGCCTGCATGCACTCCCACCTGCACGCCCACAGCTAACCTCCAGCCACGCTATGCACAACACACCAACCAGCTCCAAAGCACGAGCCAGCAACCAACCACACCAACACGCCCTCACATAGGCCCACGCGTGAATCCACAAGTACAGTGCCAACTACGCATAAGAAATGCATAAACAGAAGCCAGTCCACGAAGTCTAAGTCCAAAACCACAAAATCACACGAATAGGCTTCAGAACAGTAATACCTGTTCAAAAATAAATTCATTAAAATATAAATAATTACAAAATTAATTTACGGATGTTACACAAGCACACAAGACAAATGATCATAATATTTGTCAAACTTTCTCTCTCGGTATTACTGCATCAGAATGAGGATGTCTTTATGGAAAATAAAGAAAGTCTTTTCCAATATGTTAGAATCGGTAATTTTTTCACCACATAATTACAAGCATGAGTTAATCTTATAGAAGGTTGAATTATATTCGACAACTGTAACCATGCCGGTGACAGCCTCGTGCTTGGTACGAAAGGCCAAATGTGCGAGGATCTGCAAAGTCACGATAAAAATAACAAAAATAATGATAAAATGCAGGAGTCGCCACCTAGTCTATTTAAAACGGGAGACGAGGAAAACCGTTTTAAAACATTAAAATCATGCAATAAAACCAATGGAAAAGGTCAATCATGAACCAGAAAATTGGGCAAGGATCCCTGTTACGCACGAGGAAAGTATTAGACACCCTCGTGCGCCCGAAAAATCGGTCTTTTAATGGGTTTCTTGTTTACTTATATGAAATGTCAGCTTTTCAGCCTTTTCTGTACACCCGAGGGCGATATGCAATGCCATGCTATATGTGACTGGTGCCTTATGCTAAACATGAGTGTATAGGCTGTAGGGTGTGTCCTAATGCTCAGAAATGTCACCCGTGTAATGGGTCAAGCACCAGTGCAAGGATATTGCACGGATATGATCAAAAGATTTAACAACATCGAGTGATTTTCATCCTCGCTTTACTATATGCAAAACATGATCTATCATGCATGAAAAGGGCAGAAAACAGAATAAGGTCTTCCTGATATATCCAGGAAGGCAACCAGAGAAAACCAAAAGCAAATCCAAACGGGAACCATGCTAAATACAATGCCAAATGCTGCTACGTGCAACAGAAAACAGGCAGGTGCGCTTGTGTGGTGCGCCATACGGGTGCTCCAGTCTGATGCGCCACCTATGTGCTCTACTGGGGTGCTAGGAACGTGTGCTGGAGGAAATCATAAATCTGACAGTTAACCAGAATGCCATGTAATGTAAAAATCTTGTAAACTTGCAAACTTATCAGAGAATGCAACATGAGTATACATCAAAGTCCAAACATGAAAACACAATATAGGTCTCGTGTTCAAGGGTTGTATGCCTCACACAAGACCACACCATCCTTATGCTAAGTAAAAAAAACAACAAGGTTCAGCCAAT
>JAMKQA010005231.1:0-14665 GCA_024699735.1 Posidonia australis
GGGAGGATAAATGAGCAAGCAGCTGGTCGTGTTTCAGGGAGACATTACCAAAGACTGCCTTGTTCCACCCAATCAAAGCCTGCTTAAGCCCCCTGAGCTTCAAACTCAGATTGAGAAGGGGAGAGGCAGCAGCCCGGTGGTCCCAAAAGTCTCGCACAAAACCGATAAATTCAGGGTGGCCTAGCCACATGGACTGGAATTTGAATGAGGAGGGCCCACCAGACCAAGAGACTTGAGGGGAGATGAGCATGGGGGAATGATCAGAGTAAACTTTATCCAGGTAGGCAACAGCGGGGGTGGCAGAGCCCAGCCATTCCGCATTCCCAAGCACCTTGTCCAAGCGTTTATAAATCCTGCTGGAACCTTGCTGGTTATTGCACCAGGGGAAAGTGTTGCCAGAGTGAGGAGGTTCCCCCAGGCTCGCGAATTGGATGAAATCACAGAAATCATCCGAGCTGGGAAAGTCAAATTCTCTCCCGCCAATGAGCTCTGTGGAAGAGGTTGCACAGTTCCAGTCACCACCCAGGAACCATGGGGAAGTCGTGACCGCCCCCAGGTTCAGAAGATGCACCCACAGGTCCCTCCTTCTGGATCTATCACATGCAGCATAAACACAGGAGAACTGCATAGAGGTACCCGGGGGAGAGAGAATGGAGAAAGAAGAGGCTTGGTCCGTCTCCTCAATAAGAGAAAGGGATAGAGGATTAAGCCAGAGAACCCAAATCTTAGAACCAGATATGGAATTGACCCAGAAGTGATCCATCCGAAGCTGACAACAGATCCAAGGAGCCTTCTCGGCCCCAACCATAGGTTCCAGAAGAGCAATCAGCTGCACTTTATGCGCCCGAATAAGGCTGTTCAGATGAGCCAGCGTCGAAGGGTTTCCAATCCCCCGGTAATTCCAAATGAGAGTTCTAAACATAACTCTCATTGTCGGATTGGTGAGATTGGCTGAGGAACTTAGCCAGAGTTCTCGTCTTGCTCCTCAGGTTATATCTGCGGGTCTGGGACTTGGAAGAGCTGGACCTGTAGTCCTGGCGTTTGCTCCCATCATCCAGAATGGATTCCAGGATCCTAGACCTGGAGTCCGAACCCAGGATCAGCACCTCGTCTAGAGCCTCCTCCGATTGAACATCACTCCCAGGAATCCAAGAAGGATCCCTGGACCCCTCACAACCATCCAACTCAGGCTGCTCCAAGGAACCAGCAGGGAGGACCCCAGATTGGTTAAGTTCAATTAGAGCAGGGTCAGAGCAATGACGGGAGGGGGGAAGGTCCTCCACCAGCAACTCCCTGAAATCCAGCTCCATGCGGGCAGCGATAGCAATCAGAGTAGGACAGGCCTCCTTGATTTTTGCCATGGAGTACTTGGCATCTCTCAGCATCTTGATGTCGTCTTTGATGCTCCTGCACGAGCCAAACAAGTGGTCACAGTCAGAGGAGATGGGCTAGAGAACTTGCGCAAGGGGAAGACTATCTTCATTATTGGACGTGCAGAACTGTTTTTCTAAGTTGTCCAATCCAGGAACTGGGTTGGAGGAAGGAGAGAGCACTTCATTAGCCTGACTGGGATCCGCATCATTTCCACCAGCCAACTTGTCTTCCGTGGCAATCAACACCTAAGAGAACCTAAGACACGAGCCGTCCCTTCTGGGGGGAGAATTCTGTAAGGACCTCACCTTCATCTCCAAA
Organism: Posidonia australis; assembly: GCA_024699735.1. Taxonomy (NCBI): domain Eukaryota; kingdom Viridiplantae; phylum Streptophyta; class Magnoliopsida; order Alismatales; family Posidoniaceae; genus Posidonia; species Posidonia australis. The sequence goes on from JAMKQA010005231.1 coordinate 1,693, forward strand.
GAACAAAGATGGGGGGGAGCACCTGCAGAGGTTGCAGGAGCTAAGGGGCACAAATCCCCAGCCGAGAGGGAAAGCTCATTCACTGGAGATCCTGGCTTAATGGGGTCTGGAGGAAGGATTGGGGTGGAGATGGGCTGCTGACGACGGAGCTTTTCCAGCCTCTTGTTCTGCAACTCCCAAGGGAGATCCTCTTCCAGGTCCACTAGGGGCCTAACAGGCGACGACAACTCCCCCATCCTGCATTCATTACCCGCATGGTGCCTGGCCTTCAGTAGTAAACCAGCTTCGTCTAGAGAAAAGCACACCTTTAGAGGGGATTGCTCCTTGGCTGCCATCACCGGAGGGACCTCCTGGAGGGCAGGCGCCTGAGCAGTTGCAGTGGCAGACCCAGAGGTAGAGGGGAGGGAGGGAACCTCCATGGATTTGTCTGAGGGTCTAACAATGGCCTGCTTCTTCCTGGTGACAGTGGACCACCCCCCAGGACGAAGACCGAAGGAAGAAGCATCATAGGCCACAGCCTTACCCTTGTTCTCCCGAGGAGAAGGGAGGGGATGCTCCTCCAGCCCAAGCTCGGTAGAAGGCAACCTAATCTTACCCTTGGATTTGGTACCATGCAACCCAACATGCTGGGGCTTGGCAATCTTGACGGCCCCCAATTTGAATTTCCTGTTGGCGCGCTTTCTGGCGCTTTTGGAAATGCCAGCGGTAGCAGAGCGCGGGCCCTCCCCCGGGGCAACGGGGGGTTGGGATTCCACCGGAGGGGGTTGAGACGAGGCCGTAGCCATGTTCTGGCGTCTGCATGCCGAAGGAGGGTGCCCAATCATAGAGCAGAAATGGCAGAAAGGGGGGAGGGAGCGGCCGTAGTCAATCTCCTGTTTGGTCAACTGACCTCTGTTGTCTATTGTGACGAATTTCTTCACAGGCTTTGAAAGATCCATTTCAATGCAGACAGAGGCATAGCCTGGCCTGGTGAAGTTGGTCATGTCCTTGTGCATACAGAGAAACTTCCCAAGCGAGGTGGCAATGGATTGGATCGCACCTGGGTCGTGCAAATGAGCTCTCAGGGCAGGGAAGCTAACCCAGACCGGAGTGCACGAGGACTCTGAGCCAATGGAAAAGTTTAGGGACCATCGGAAAACACACATACGTTTCCCCCGAATGAACCATGCATCCTTAATGTAGGCTTGCACAAAATCCTCTCTGTTGGAGAAGCGGATCAGAAGGTGTCGTTGGTTGAGGGCCACCGGGAAGATACCATCCTGGAAGGTCATGACTTTCTTCATAGCAGTGAGCACCTCCATCAGAGAAGGACGGCCAGAAGAGAACTTACCAATCAGGGTGCAGGCGAATGGGGAAGCCATCTAGGAGACCTCCTCAGCGGAAAACTGGATGACTTCATCACCGTCCAGGAGCACCGGTTGACGGACCGGAACCCTAGGAAATGAAGGGGGCTCTATGAGTATCACGGGTGGCAGCCGCGAAGGAGAGAGAGCGGGGCTTCTCCGAAGCCTCCCTAGGCTTGTTGAAGATTAACGGAGAAGCCAGGGGGTCGACAGGAGGGTAGTCCTGCGACCGATCAGACGCGCCAGGAAGAGACATCTTGTAGTCCCAAGCCTGGAGCTAGATCGAGCTCCGGAGAGCTGACCCAGCCCCAGGAACAGGAGGGAAAGGAGAGGGGGCACCCCCAGAGAAGGGGGCCGAAGAAAGGGTTGCACGGCAGAGAGAACGCAGCGGGAGATGAGCCTAACAGGCAGGACGACAGGGACGCAACAGTCACCGCCGGAACAATCGCATGCAGAGCTCCACTTCGTAGAACTTAGGGTTTTTTTAGGTTTTGATTTAGGTGTTTTTTTGGTTTTAATTAGGGTTTATGGTTTTAATTTAGGGCTTTTGTGTTTTAATTATGTTTTATGTTTATTTGGGGTTTTTATGTTTTAATTAGGGTTTTTGGATCAATTTAGGATTTTAATTGGATTTTATTTAATTAGGGTTTTTATTTGATTAATTAGGGTTTCTATTGATTTTAAGTGGGTTTTAAATGGATTTAAGTGGATTTAATTTCATTTTACTTAATTAGGGTTTTTATTAGGGTTATGTTGGATTTGAAATGGGTTTTAAATGGATTTAAGTGGATTTAATTGGATTTTAATTTGAATTAGGGTTTCTATTTTATTAATTTGATTTTAAGTAAATTTTGTTTGATTTGTTTAGTTTCAAGTTTAATTAGGTCAGAGTGGGCTGGTGTGGGCCTGATTGGACTTGTCTTAGTGTTTTGGTGGTCGCAACCAGAGCATCATCCGGAGGAGCCTACTGCCAAGTGACTTCGAAATTGGGGTGTCCACAGGAATAAATGGTTTTGTATGGTTAATGGGCATGTATTAATGAAGTTTTCCCTATTTAAATGTCATGAAGGAATGTGGAATCTAAATAAATGAATTTGAAAGTGGTTTTAGGCCTAAGGCCCCAAAATGAATGGAAATTATTAAGTGATTGGTTTGATGTGAATTTTAGGCATGAGACCCAAATATGAATGCATGGTTTTAAATGGTTTTGAGCTTAGGACCTAAATGGAGGGTCATGTCTGCATGGGAATGATTCCTTGCAAAGAAAAGAGAATGTGTAACAGTTTTAAAGAAAACCCAAGAGTTTTGAAAAGAAAATGATAATGTGTTCTAGAGCCACGAGGGGTTTGTGTCAGCAATGTGGTAGGAGTATGAGACTCCAATGAAACCAATTGTTAGATATGACTGTTGTTGCCAGTGTGGAACCACGAGGGGTTGGTGTTGGTAAATTGGTATGGATCCAATTGTCAGATACGACCGTGGTTACCTAGTTTTGAGACTGTGTAGGCTGAGCCTGGGTAGATGAACCTAGGTATTTGGGTCACCAATGGGACGTTAGAAAAAGGCGTATTCCCATGCATATGAAATGTAATTGAGGCTTGTTGGCTGGGGCGATGTCCTCCAGCACGGGGACTTCACCATGGCAATGCAGGGAGGTAGGGGAAATGGTGTCCTCACCTACTGCTTGTGCGTCTGGTTACCTCTGATCAAGGTAACATCAATAAGGAGAGTGGAAATAAAATGTGTGGTTTTAGCTAGAATTACACTTGTGCCTTGTCATCAAATTCTAGCGACTAATGAGGATCATGTTCTAACCAGTTACCAACCACTGTATATGATTTTGATTTGAGCCTTGTAAGGCCCTGTGTTTTAGGTTGGATCTAATTGAGAATGTGGATTTCTTGGAATGCATAAAAAGGTTTTAAAGATGCATAAATTGAAATAAAAAATATGAGCTTTTGAAAAAGGGCATAGTTTTGGATAGAGATTCCAAATGTTTGAAAAAGAAATGATGTTTTGGAATGGATTTTTGAAAACCACGTTTTGCAATAGTCCAGGCTTGTGTTTTTTCGCTATTTTGTCGTGGTTTGTGTGTGGGGCACGTATTAGGTGACTTAGATGTCATTCACGTGTACTTTGTTTGGTTTTCAGGTACAAGAGGTGGTGTAGTCTAGTTCCAATGCCTAGGTAGGAGCCACTAGTCGCACATTATTTCTGGAGGTGAGTCTTAGTTAGTTACAATTATTAGATTTATGTTGTAATTATTGTATTTGCTTGTGATACTATGATTTAGGTAGTGTACCCGAGTTTGGGGTGTTACATCCATACACCGAACGAGTAGATCTTTTTAGGCTAATCGCTCACTTGTGTTGCCAAATGATTATGCATACTTGCTAATTCTAAGATGTGTGAATGCTTGTTGCTATGCCAATATAAATGAGACAAATGGGCTAAAAACCTTGCAAACTAGTGCTTAGTAGTGCCACATGAGTTCTAGACCAAGGCACCAAAGTCTCGGTCAAAAGAAGATTGAGTAGTAAGCGTCATTGCCCTATGGATGTGTGTAGAAGTCAAAAAACACTGAGGAAATCATGCGGGGCGAACAAAGAAATTGGAGGAAATATGCATGAATGCAAGTAGGAGAACAAAACAAGAATGGGCGGCGAAAAACACGGAAAACCATGCAATGCAAGCAACGACACACAGATTATGGTGGAACAAAGGAATCATGCACGAAAATAAATGAGAAAACCTAACAAAAGATGAAATGGAGCTCTGCCCGCTGCTTGCCTTGGACTAGGCAAATTGTGCTGGTTGGCCGCGCCACTTATTCGCATTTGATGTCCATGCCATCAGGATATGCTAGAGCATTTACAGAACAACCAACTTGTCCTTGCTCCATATGCAAATGCATTGATGCATGGGAAGCTAAAGGGGAGTTTAGGGGTCGTATCTGGATGCTCGGATGAGGATGTGCCTAAGTGGAGAGCTCCATCCACCTAGCTCGATGTTTGTCAGAGTTCGCTGGCAAGTCTCATTGAGAACTCGATCCAATGGCTCGGACGAGGTGTCTCAGAGTTTCTAAAGGGTCGAGGGAGCAAGGAGGAATGTAAATATGCTATATGGATGCGAATGTGTGATGTGTTGGCCCTTTGCCGTCCTCATTGCACCCTGCTGGAGTCTACAAGCTCGATCGGCCATTCAGGCGACAAGGAGCTTCAAGTGAACATCTAGGAAGGTTTAGGGAAGGTAACATTGTGCTCGTAAGGGTCGCAGGCAAGCTCATTGGTCGTCAGGCCTAAGCTCCCTGTTTAGACCCACTGCCAGCAGTCATCGGTGCATGACGAGTAGACATAGATAATTCATATAGGAAATATACTAAAAATGCAAATGAGTAAAATAACAAGGGATTGACCACGGGAGGAGTGGCCTACCTGTGGTGCGGTTGTCCCTCCTGGCGGCTTGCGATGGTTGGGTCTCCAGTGGATGACACACGACAGTTACAAAGCACTCAGTAGGGGATGCTTGAAGTCGGGAGATGCTTGGTTGATGAGTGGAGGTGGTGGTTTGGTGATTTGAGAACCAGGCTGCTTCGCTTGGAGGGGAGCACTTGATGGGTGCTCGGGGTGTTCGACCAGTTGATGAGGTCGATGCTTGGCCATGGGATGCCACTGGGCCTTGACTCAGGGACACAGGATGATGCTGGCCTAAGGAGGAAGGTTAGTGACTGAGGAGGGAGAGTTTGATAGCGTAGTGCTTGGGGATGTTAGGATTGATGTTGGATGGTCGAAAACGGGATTTAGGTGGGAGAAAGTGGCTAGAGGGCTCAGACAGTTGGGTGAGTGTGTGTGGGCAGTGGCTAAAAGTGTTGTTGGAGGTGCTCTGAGATGTAGGGGGCACAATGTGGTTGGGACAAGGTAGTGGAATGGCTGTGTTGACATTTGATGGTTGAGAGGAGTTGGAGGGTGGCCAAAAATGGGAAGTTGACGGCTAGAGGTGGGCTAGAAGTTGAATGCACAAGGTCAAGGGGTGCTCGGAGTTCCAAGAGGGTGCCAAGAGATGCAGGAAGAGCCAAGAGAGGGAGCTACATAAGCTCTAGTATGGCTTTATTGAGGGAAGAAAGGAAGAAAGTCGTTGAATTCTAATGGAGATTAATGATGAGGGTTTGGATTAAGTCCAAGGGATTTGATGGGATTTTGGGTTTGATCAGGGAGCATGATGGTCCAGAAGACTCAGGGAGCATGCTCAGATCCATGCGAATTGGTGGTCCACTTAGTGAGAGAAGACCACATCACCCTTTAGTTAACTAATCTCTAACCCAAGGGAAGCACGCCACTTACCCATATCCTTGATTAGTGCTCCAAATCTACGTCACTTATCCGCACCCAGGCCAAATCAAGGCTTTTGACTGGATTCTAAGCATGCTCCTTGATTAGTGGGCTATCAAATGGGCTTGGGCTTGATGTTGAATGGAGGTTTACAGTGTTGGGCTTGATTTAGGGGTTTCAAAGTTGGTTTTGGAGTGTGTAATTGGCTATGGTGTGGAGAAATGCCTTGTCGCCACCAATGTGCTCTTCTGAAGAATTCTACCTGTAAGTGGCTACCAAAGTGAGGTGTCTATAGATGTCCCTCCTTGAGTGAAGTTGAGGGATGGATGGAACTGAGACTGATGCTCACTGTTGACAAAGACACTCCTCTTGGTGCTTGTGGGAAAGTGTAACACCCGTAAATTCACTTTTGTAATTATTTACATTTTAATTAATTTATCTTTAGACGGATGTTACTGTTCTGAGGCTCGTTTGTGTGTTTTTGTGATTTTGGGCTTGGGCTTCAAGGGCCGGCTTCTGTTTGTGTGTTCCTATGCTTGTCCCCATGTGGTTGGCACTGTGCATGTAGCATTACGCTTGTGGGCCTATGTGTGGGTCCGTGTGGGGCCCGCATTTACAGGCCTGTTGGTGAGGCTTGTAGTTGGCCTCGTGCTGGGAACAGGTGGAGGCTAGCTGGTGTGCATGCATGCTTACCTTCCTCCCTACGTGGCTTTTTAAGCCGAGGCACACTCCCCATGCTGCAACACATCCTTCCCTTCTTTCCAGCACCTCCACTTCCTTCCCGAGCATGCCACTCTTCCTCTCCCTCCACTTCACGCCTTTCTCTCCCTTCCCTCTCTCTCTCCCTCCACTTGCCCCTTCCCCATCTTGCCCTTTCCCTCTTCCCCATTTCCATTCTCCCTTGTTGCCTCTGTTCGGTGTGCTCGAGGGTTGGCGGTGGTGTGCAGTGGTGCATGGAGCTTCGGTGCGGTGTCCTTAAGGTCGTGGAGTGGCCAAGGATGCCTGGAGTCATCGATGGTTGGTCAAAGTTGGCATGGACCGTCGGAGTGTGTTTTTAGGTATGCACCTCACCCCCTTGTTGTAGAAAGCATGAAAATGGTAGAAAATGTTAGGAATGCATGAAATCTAGGTGAAATTACATTCCTAGAATTTATTGTGAATTTATGATGATTTATGGTGGTATTTATGGCCATTAATGGTGTTGGATGGTTTTGGGTCGTTTTCGACCCTTATGGCTTCTCAAATTTGTTTCTACTTGCATGATGAATGGATTTTGGTTTTGTTTATGTGGATATGGAGTAGACTCGAGTGTCTATAATATATGTTTTAGTTGGAATTTGTGGTACTTTTTTTGGAGGTCCGCCCTTCAGTCCCATTTTGGGCGATTTTTCGATATGCCGTTTTTCTATTAGATTAGGTCTTCTAGTCGAAATTCAGTCGACTGAATCTCCTCGATCTACTGTTTTTGACTATGAGTGCTGACTGTTGTGTCCTAGTTCGGTCGATCGAATTTATTCTACCTACCGAAGCAAGAACTTTTGAACGACTGGTCTAGTTTTTGGTCTACGGTTTTGGATGCTTGCACCTATTTCGATTGACTGATTCTGGTTGGTCTTCCAATCCAGGAGATTTCGTAATACCGACCCCTTTTCGGTATGTCGAATCAGGGAATAGTTGTTTTATAAAATGTGATTTCCGTGGGTTTTTTGGATTGGTTTATTTTTCCTATTTGAGATGGGATCGTGGGCCATCAGTGGTGGTCTTGTGGGACACTTGATGTACCATTTTGTCTAGGTTTTTGAAAGAGTCTCCCAAAGCTATGAATGGTTTTGAAATTGGTTTTCAAAAGAGATATGTTGGCCCAATTTGGAAATGATTTTCCTGGTTTTCTATGTGTGGATTGAGACACCGTGGGATCATGTCATTAAGACTAGGGAAAGTGGCGACATTCTTAGGTGGTTGGGCCCATCTCCTTGATTGAGGTCGGGGGTCGAGAGACTGAGGTGAGTGTTCGTTAGGTCATGGCAGTAGGATACTCCTTGATGTTCGTTCGCGGGGCCAAGGTTGAAGTCCGTGGGTAGAGGTGTTTTGTGACATGATAGAGAGGAATGACACTCCTATTGTCGTTGTGAGCACTGAGGCTCAGGTGTTGTCGGGTGTGGAGGTATGACACTCCCTTCCTAGCACCATGTGGAAGACGCCATGAGGAGGTGTACCCTGTGGTAGCCAATGTGGGTGGGACACATGCCCCGTAGCTGGTAGCGTCCTGAGAGACAGGACTGCCTTCCTTAGTGAGGGTTGGCTTTGTAAGGATTCTCCAAGTGAGAGTATCATGGAACGATGGTTGGCTCCTACATAGGATGACACACCGTGACAGTGCATTGCACCTTGGAGATTGCATGTGGCTAGAGTTGGTTGTTTGGAGTCGGGATTCTCGACTCACTATGTGTGGTTTTGGCCATTGAGGGCCCTGTTTGCGGTTTAAGGTTGGTAGAGCCCCGTTAGCCGTTTTGGCCAGTGTGGGTTGCATTTGTTGTGGTTGTCGGCTTGTTGGCCCTGATTGGATAGTCTTGGTGGTTTTGAAGAAAATGATTTGCAAAATGATTTTTAAGAAAAATTTAATATAGATTTTTTTTCCGTTAATTTAGCGAGGTGTGTACTTGGTGACTTTTGTCACTCATGCTTGTTTTTCATGATTTTGAGTTACAAGTGCAGACATGTAGATGGATTTTAGCATAGTGCATATAGTCCGGAGTCACGTACCTACACACACAGGTTCTTGGTAGTTGATATTTCTATTTAGCTTTTAATTTTATGTAATTTAATTTTGTATACACCCCATTTTGGCAGCCACTTGCGGCAGATTTCTCAGGAAGAGCGTGCTCCAGCTGCAATGAGGCTTTCCACCCCTTCCAAACCCCATTATACCCTAAAACCAACCTAAACACCCTACATTACCCTAAACACTAATCCTCAAACCCTTAAACCAAGCCCAACACTATGACCCAGCCTGTGTGCCCTGCGCTAGTGGGATGCGTGGCCTAGTCACGCGTCATGGATGCACATGATGATTAGGGTTGTCCCGCGTGAGCCGCTCGACTCGTCGTTGTCGTTGTACTTCATACAAGATACGACGCCACGTCACTCCTTTGCAGCCTTCCCTCTGCCACCACCACATCGCCCACGTGCTTGCACCACCCTTTGCTGCAGCCGTGCCTCGCCGCCCACACGTGCCCGGCCATGCCCTACTACCTTGCAGCCTTTTACCGACGACCCCAGCCTCCCAGCCCTTACAACATGCCTCGCCTCCTCAAAACGACCTCCCACAGCAACAAGCCCCCTCTCTTGGCTCTCTTGGACCTTTGGCCCCTCTAGACTCCCTACTCTGAGCTCCAATCGTCCCTGAGCACAACCACCACCGCTAGCCACCAATTTCTGGCCATCCTTCCATTTTCCGGCCATCCAAAACAATCGCATCGTCTCCTCTTAGCTGGACATCGACTACCTTGCGCCAGAGCACTTCCGGCACCTCTAGCAGAGCCTCCCCTTTCACCGAGGCACTCCCTAAGCCATCGTCGACCACCTCCACCTCTAGTCGAAACCCAACACCCATTTCCACACCCAATCCACCAACACCAACCAGTCTCCACATTACGATCCCAGAGCCTCTGATGACATCACTCCATCCCTTCAGACCCACCTCCGAGCCTCTTGAGCACCGTCAGTAACCGGAGAATGCTGCCGCGAGTCGCCACTGGAGAGGACAACCCACCACTTGTAGGTAACCTACTCTCCTACCATACAAACCCGTTTTCATTCTTGTTTTTTCATCCCGCATCTCAGTCATGTCATCCTCAGCATGTTTGCATCCCATTTCATCATGTCATACATGCCATTTTCGTCATCCCCTCCACCTCCGACGACGTCGGAACCCAACTCTAGCGACGTAGGTGGGTGGAGGCATCCACTTGGCCATTTGCATAATCTAGCACATAGGAATGTTCCTGCTCGCAGCTTTGTTCTATCTCCGGTAGGTGTGTCATGGCTGCACGACCGACATGCTCGGTTTTGCCAAGGACAGAACAAGTCGTCGGGCTGAGCACTGGCACTATCCACTTCATTCATTCCACCACCCCATACCCATGCATCCTAGGACCTAATTCTTAGCATACATACATTCATGGTAGTCCCATCTAGGTCTCCATGCATCCATTTAGCCATTTGCATTCCATATTTTACCAGGGAATGAAGCGAAGATTGCTAGTTCATTGCCCTATTATGTGGCTGGAATGTGAGGCCAGGCTGTGCGACAGACTTGTGTGGTGCACATGTGCGGGTCTGCCAAGGATAAAACAGGTAGCTAGCGGGGGCCCTTACCCCCTTATCCCATCCATTTCCATTGCATATCCATGCATCCAAGCACATGCATTTGCATCTACACTTATCATGCTTATGACTTATACCATCATGCATGATACACCACATTTCTCTCTCTCTAGCATTTAATACCTCATGCACCATGACATTCACATCATGCGTCATGACAGACTTGCATTTAGGGGCGATGACGATTACTATGTTGGTTCTTTTAGACTGATGGTCCAGGATTCACATAGCGTTCTTGAGCACACTTAGGTCGTACCATTTCCACCCCACTCACATCATTCGCATCGACATGGCAAATGGCATACATCCATTCTAGACGTTACTTATGCGGTATTCCCATTTCCCTTTCTCCATCCCCAATGCCAAGTCTGCCAACCTGTCACCACTTCCTCGTGATTGGTAGGCTCGCTGGCTTGCCATCTTCCCTTCATTGCCAAGGGCATCTCACCTACCCTTTGGTATCATCTTGCCCTTCCTTGGGTTGGCAACCCTAACTTCCACGGGAATCGTCTTTGAACCTTTGTCACACTCTTAGGTGTGACTGTAGACACCCCAATATGCTTGCAAATGAATCAAACCCTAACAGGATTCTAATAAAACTCTAAAAAACTACACAAAACCTAAAAAACCAAATAAAACTCTAAAAAAACCAAACAAAACCATAAAAATCCTAGAAAAACCCAAAAATACAAAACAAAACCATAACACACTAGGAAAACCCTTAAAAACTAAACTAAACCATAAAACCCTAAATAAACCCTAAAACCTAGGGTAAACCCGAATCTAAACCCTAAACCTAGGTCAAACCATAAGTCAAACCCTAACAACCTTAACCACATCCCACTTTACTCCAACAAACTTAACCACTTCCCACTTCACTCCAACAAACTTAACCACTTCCAACTTCACTCCAACCACCTTAACCACTTCCCACCTCTTCTTAACCACCTTAACCACTTCCCACTTCACTCCAACTACCTTTACCACTTCCCACCTCTTCTTAGCCACCTTCCACTCTAACCATAACAACCAACCAAGCCATTTGGAAGCCTACAAATAGCCCCATTTGCAAGTGAAAAGGGAACCTTTGGAAAAATTGAGAAGAAAGCTTCCCAAAGCTTTTTCTCCCAACTAAAGCTACCAGAGTGAACCTGGAGCAAGGAGGAAGCTCATGGAGGAGAGAAATTGGAGTTTTCAGTCATCTCTGGTGAGCTCCGGCGGCCTCTGGCAAGCTTCGACCACCAAGCTCACTGCTAGACCAGGTACGCCCTCCACAAGCCTCAATTCCTTTTCATTTTGGCTTCTTTGGTCTTCCCCCTCTTCCCTGAGCGATTCCAGACATGCGAATCAAGTTTCTCTCTGGTTGGAATCAAGTTTTTAGCCTCGCTGGAGTCGTTTTCCGGCGACCTAGGTGGGGGGATGAACCTACAGCTCAAATCGTGTCCCAGAGCCTGCAGTCATCCTCCCTTGGTGTCCCTCTTGCTTCTCCAATCCTCTACACGCCGTTTCGCTGCCTCTCGGAGTCCCCAGTAGGAGATCGTCGAAATCGCAATGTCTCGTCGTCGTCGAGGAAGAAGACTAAAACCAGTGATTGAATGTGCGCCTCCAACCCCACCGTGCCTCTCCGATCATCCAAAAACGCTCCACTGCATGCCCCCTACACACCAGAGCCTTTAGATCCAAGCCACGTGCCTTGGACAGCCACCGTAGTCGAGCTCACTAGAGTTGGATCACATCGACGGCGAGCTAGGTCCGAGGAGGGGAGGAGTGCCCCATTCTTGCTCCTGGAAGAGGATAAATGCTTTACACATCATTCCCAAGTGTAGACACCCCAATTTTCCCAATTTTGCAGAATAAGGATGTGGTGGCTGAGCTTGAACCCTGGTTGACCCCACTTGGGCACACAAGGCCCATTTAAGCCCAATTAACTCCTTCAAGGCCCATTAAGCCCTATTTGAGCCTACTTGGGTACGCCAGACCTATTTAGGCCCATTTAACCTATTTTGGCCCATTTAATTCATTTGGGCCCATTGATGCCCACTTGGGCCCATGGGGGCCCACAAGGCCCACATAGGCCCATGGAGGCCCATGAAATCCAAAGTTCACAATGGCTCAACCCACATTTGAACTTCTTCCAAAACCAAGCTCATTCATCCCTTTCCATCTAGAATTATGTTCAATATCACATTCTCCCTCAATTACCTAAGTTTTCCTACTAAATAATCAGAATTTCACATTCTTCATCAATTCACCCACTGAACCCATCCTCCTTTTAACCAATCTCTCACAAATTCAGCCCGAGCCATTCTTCCTCACTGAACCCACCTCGTTCAGCCCATTTCCTCATCAATCCAGCATCAGCCAGAGCAGCCCAGCCACTGGATCAACCACCGGCAAGCTTGGATCGCCGTTCGTTCTGCTAGCAGCCAAGGGGACAGACCGGAGCGCGTGGGGGACAGCCGTTGGCTGTCTGCTGAGCTGGCGTAATGGTTGTCGGAGTTTGTTGCAGTTCTGTTACGCGCAGAAGTGGGTCGCCATTTGTTGGGTTCGTCTATAAAAGGAGAAGCAGAGCTCGCAGATGAAGGACACTTTTGGCGATTCACACGGGGCACATTCCAGAGACTTCCTAAGCATTCGAGAGTGAGAAATTGAGTGCAAGGACAGAGAGAGCGAAGCCAGAGCAGACGTGGGAGGGAATTCAGCCACCTCAGAGCTCCGACGACCCATTTCCAATCAGGTACACACATCTTCGCCAGCATCATTCTTGTCTTAGTTCCTTAGTATTCTAGGTTCTCCTCCCCTTCCTAGAGCATTTCCAAGGGATCGAGAGCTATCCCTTGGCCTCCGGAGTCTCGCCGTGCCTCGCCGTCGTCGTTTTTCGACGACAGAGGTGGGGGGGGGGGGGGGGGGGGGGGG
>JAMKQA010005232.1:0-12873 GCA_024699735.1 Posidonia australis
AAGATGTTCCTTCAAGAAAGAAAAGAAAGACCCAAGATAATAAGCTCCTTGATGCTTTGGAAGGGCTGAGAATATCTCTAGATGCAAGGAAAAGCTTGAGAGCTCAAGTGGATAGTTGCAGAATTCTGGAGAAGGTTGGTGTAGCTATGTATGTCTCTATCTTTCAAGATGATAAGCCCCTTCAAATGGTTGCCTATGGGGTCTATATATAGGGATTTTTCAAGGGTAACTCCTAGGAAAGCAAGGTGCCTCGTAAACGAAAATCCTGGAAGATTCCATGGCATATTCACTGGTAGAGGTAACAACCATGGGAGGTGGAAAGCCAGCAGCCTGAGAAACGGCTGGGTGCTTGGTATGTGCACCAGGTTGGTGTGTTAGCTAGGTGTGCTAGCTAGGAATGCTAAGTAGTGTGCTAGCTAGGTGCTCTAGGTAGGTGTGCTAGCTAGGTGCTCTCCCCTACTTGTCTAGATTTCTAGTTGGGCTACGGGCCTGCTATGGGTGTTGGTCGGTTTAGCTAATGGGATTAGGTTTGCCACATCCAAAGTAACATCTGGAAAGCTTATCTATGAGTCACCTCAAAATCAGGGTGTCTACAGTAAGCCCATAAGGTTTTTATTAATTTATCTATCCAATTAGGTCCCTTAGCATCCTCTATCATTTCCTTAAGGATTCAGATTAATGTTTTATTAGTAGCTTCCAATTAGTACCATTTTCAATCTAGTGCTCCACAATGGTGCTCTCCACTAGCTGCCTGAATTGCTAATTGGGCCACGGGCTTGCTACAGGCTTGTGGTCGGTTTATGCACTGATCTCTGGCTGGTTAAAGTGTCAAATAGGATTCAAAAGTGATTGGGCTTACCGCATCCAAAGTAACAACTTCAGAGAGTTTATCTATGAGCCACCGCAAAATCGGTGTGTCTACAGATGCCCCTCCATGAGCGGGGTTGAGAGACGGAGGGAACCGTGACCGATGCTCAGGGTTGACAAGATATCCCCATTTTGAGGTTGCGGAGGAGTGATGTTTGCAGTAGGCATTAGGTCACTTATCCGGTGGATGCACCGAAAGTAATGACTTGTTGCCAATTGCTAATGCAAAATGCATGCGACTGTTGAGCTAAATGCTGGAAATGCGATGCCAATGCAAAAAAAAATAAAAATGCACGAACCGATGCAAAGCTAATGCCAACATTAGAAACACAAGAATGGGTGCTTGTAAGTGGATGCAATGCTGATGCTAATGCTGAAATGATATGGCAAAAAGCAAAGGAATCCCACGCATAGATGGAACCACTGGTAGGAAAATGATAAGTTGTCAGACTCATCAATCGGATTATCTAGGTTATCAACCTGAGGAGGCGGGATATGACTAGTCAGCCAAGTCTTGTCAACCCGGTGGCCAGACAGCTTGATGATTGTCAACCGAGTAGTTGGGGATACCAGCCCAAAGAAAAGGGGCATGACAAACATGCTATTTGTCAAGAAAGAGGGCCCTGTCCGCACGGACCTAGGGCAAACAAAGGGATTTCACACCAGCAAAAACCCAAAAGAGAAAAGGATATAAAAGGACCTTTACCGCTCAGTCAAAAGGTCAAACAGTTGGATTTCGCACCGACGAAAATCCAAGAAAAAGGATAAGGAAATGACCTCGACTGCCCAGTCAAAAGGCCAAAGAAACGGGTAAGGAAATGACCTTGACCGCCCGGTCGAAGGTCGACTCTGACCGCCCGGTCAGAAGCCAAAAAAAGGATCTCGCGCCCGCGAGGAAAAAGGAAAAGAAATGACCTTGACCACCCAGTCAAAGGTCGACTCTGACCGCCCGGTCAGAAGCCAAAGAAAAGGATCTCGCGCCTGCGAGGAAAATAGAAAAGAAATGACCTTGACCTCCCAATCAAAGGTCGACTCTGACCGCCCAATGAGAAGCCAAAGAAAAGGATCTCGCGCTCGTGAGGAAAAAGCAATAGAAATGACCTTGACCGCCCGGTCAAAGGTCGACTCTGACCACCTGGTCAGAAGACAAAGAAAAGGATCAGAAATGACCTTGACCGCCAGTCAAAGGTCGACTCTGACCGCTCGATCAGAAGCCAAGGAAAAGGAACGAAAATGACCTTGACCGCCCAATCAAAGGTCGACTTTGACCGCCCGATCAGAAGCCAACGAAAAGGATACGACCTTGACCGCCCGATAAAAAAGTCAAACAGTTGGATTTCGTGCCTACGAAAATCCAAGGAAAAGGAATGACCTTGACCGCCCGGTCAAAAGGTCAAACAGTTGGATTTTGCGCCCGCGAAAATCCAAGGAAAAGGAATGACCTTGAATGCCCGGTCAAAAGGTCGAACAGCTGGATTTCGCGCCTACGAAAATCCAAGGGGAAAGAAAAGGACCTTGACCGGCCGGTCAAAAGGGCAAGCAAAAGGATCTTGCGCCCGTGAAAATCCAAGCAAAGTAAAAGAAATGGCCTTGACCGGCCGGTCAAGAGTCATGGAAAAGGATCTTGCGCCCGCGAAAATCCAAGAAGGAGGGTAGACGGATCTCATCCGCCTGGAAGGAGAATCCGAAAAAACAAAAAGTGATAATCCTTGGATTGTCCCCCAGGAAGGAAACTGGCTCAGTTGCGCCCAAGGGGCAGGACTGTAAATGTGCTTGCTGCTGGTGCTATGGTACGGAAACTGGTGTTCTTGCTGAGATGCATGCAATATCCTTTGAAAGAACTTTGTTGGGGTTTTGATCTCAAGTGGCTTTGTTTGCGAGGTTGTAAAAAGTGAGAGCTTACTTGCAATCTTCCAACACTTGAGGGCTTTATTGCAAATATTCCTTATATGACAAATCTTCTGAGTGTTGTACTGCCACTATGCTATGAGATTCGATATTCTGCTGGGTACTTGCAAGCTTCTGCCCAATTATGGTTTGTCGCACCCTTTGTGGGTTATTTTGTACATTTCACGGTGTAAAGGGGTTTTCTGCGAGTTACCCATCTGATGAAACTTCCAAGGACTTGTGCATTCATTTTCTTGATACTTTACACTTTGTCATTCATATGCAAGATGTGGAGGGTCAAAACACAATTTTCGTGACCATTTTGCACTTTTGCCCTTGGGATTGAAACTGCTTGCATTGCTGGTATACGATGGGGCTCAATGGGTAACTGCCATAACTACCAGCTCATATGCCATACCTGGATATCCAGCCATGGTGACACCCAAGCATTGTTCTGATGTTTTGCAAACATGGTTTGGTGCATTAACTGCCGAGGATCGTGAGAAACTGCGGGTTTGAAGCATATCATCCTCGTCGTTGAATATTGCCAAGGTTGAAGTGAAATGGCACTTGTTATGTGCTGTGGCTAGATTTTGGAAACCCACTTTCCATGCATTTCGCCTCAAGCAGACAGAGCTTACTCTCGCCTTGGAAGAAGTCCAGCGGACCTACGGGCTATTGCCATGCATACCACTAGCCAGTTTCATGTGTCGTGACAGCTATGCTTCTGTGTTGCATCAACTGACAGGCTTATCCAGAAGTGCTTGAAAAGCCTCATCTGCATGCTCCAAAAGTAGTACTGTCCCCATGATCTTCTTGACTTAGAAAAGGTAGCTGGCACGCCCCTAGTCAAAGACCTATTCCCAACTAAAGAGCAATTAACATACCCCTGGCTGAAGATCCCTTTTTGCCAATATTCCGACCCAAAAGGCAGCTAGCATGCCCTTGGTTGGAACGTGGGCAAACACCTTGCAAAGCAATGCTAAATGCAAAAAGTGGTGTAATCGGAAATGTTGAATGCCAAATGACTTATACAAGACTCATAAGATAGAAGCAAGCTTTATGCATGGTTTATGGAAGATATGCCCTCAGCACGCAGGAAGCCTTCATTGCCTGCTATAAGGAACTAGAATGTCCTTAACTCACTTGGTGCTAACTAGATCCTTGGGTTTATGGTGGCTCTCACTCAACCAATGGGCTTTCGGGGTAAAATGGGCTCCATGCCAAACTCCTAGGGCCCTATACCTACTTTTCTCGATAATTCATTTTTCTTTTACTCTCTCAAAGGCATGCTGGCTAACCCTATCCCTGCTTGAAGGTAATAAACACCTAGGCTGTGGGGTGGCTACTTTCTTCAGTTTAACTTAAGGGGTGGCAAGTCCCTTTGAAAATGTATGGGCTTGGTAGGTGTATGCTTCAACTCCTCTCCAAGTTTTGTGATAGGGACAGAGTCGTCTTGCATGCCTCTCTCATTGGAGCCGACTTCTATCTGCAACTTCTATTTTCTTATTTCTTTTGTGCTCCGAAGTCTATGTTTTTTTTTTATTGCTCGCACTCTCACTTTCATCCTAGCGTTTTGTCTCCCTCAGGAGGCATAGGCCCCTTAGGAATTTGTACATTTCGCCCACTTTCCCACGAATACTGGCTCCCTCACTCCCTAAGTCACACTGGTAGCAACACGTGAGGAGGATCACAACTCTTCCTAAGCAGGCTGGCTTCCCGATTTTTTTCATCGGGCAATGGTTATGCCAATGTTCATATTATGATTACAATACAATAAGAAAGTACAATGCGCATGACACGACCTATGTGATGTTTGGATGCAATAAATAGGAAACATAAAGATGCGTGGCCCATAATGGAATGTTTTGCAAGGCTCGGGAGTGGCCGATGATCATTCATAGTACTCTTCAGTTAGGAGACACTGATGGGTGACAATCATCAATCCAGCGAAAACTTTCTCCGATTCTTGAAGCTTGGTCCTAGTGATTCAGGCTGCTGTGGTGAAACAACTGTTTCCCCTTTCTGATTCTGTTGTGCTCTGCTAAGTCCTCCGCAAGCACCTCCAATTGTTCTCAGGGCAAAATATCTGAATCTGTGTCATCTATCAGGCTCTTGATTTTGCCTTCTGAACAGGGTCTTGTGCTACTGTTGCCTGATGCACTGCCAACTGTTCTGACTCTGCCAGTACTGTACAACTCTGAAATTGCTTACATGTCTGCTCTAACAATGAATGACCATTCTCTGGAAAAATTAAACAGCTTGAGGCTATGAACAAGCTTTGGCTTGGATTCAAGACGCCTGCACTGGTGAAGTTAGTTAAATCGTGGGAAATGATCATCTTGGGGCACTTACCAAAGCACGGCGATCTCTTTTGCTGGTATCGACGCTCGTATCCCAATTCTTCGTGCTCTCTTTGTTCTTCCGCCTTGATTGGCTCAGCGGTTCCTTGGATGGAATCATGATTCAGTATATAAAACAGAGACTACATGATGCAGAATTTAACATAACACAGAAACCTTATAAACATACATGTAGGAGCAATCAACTTATCATAAAAGACATGAAAAAAGATTACTAATAGATCATACATCCAGTTAGTTGCATGTTTTATTCAGTGTATTATCTAGTGTTTAAATAAAGTGATAATTAAAGATCTTACCTTGCCTAGGATGTTTCCTCCTTGGATGGCTCAAGATAATACTTCCTTGTTGCTTTGGGTCAGCTGGGAATGCTCTAAGATGCAAGAAAATCCTTTGGAAATGACAGTAGGTGAGTGGCTTAACCAAGAGATGGTAGGTAGCTCAGCCAAGAGAGATGAGTTGCCAAGTGAGCCGAAAGGCTGCTAATGGATGCCTTTTTATAGAATCTCAACAAGGTAACTCCAATGAGATGCAAACAGCCTCGAAAACGAACAACCTTGTGTAGATTCGCAAGGAATATCCGCAGGTGAGGGTTACAAGCATAGAAGATGGAAAGCCAGCAGCCAGTACCCTGAAAAGTGGCTGTGCGCCAGCTTTGTGCGCCAAGATTGTGCTCTTGAAAGGTGCGCCATCTTGGTGCTCCAGCTTAGTGCACCACTGTGGTGCTCCTGCTAGATGCTCCAATCTAGTACTCCACATTGGTGCTCCCCACTAGCTGCGTGAATTGCTAATTGGGCAACAGGCTTGCTACAGGCTTGTGGTCGGTTTATGCACTGATCTTTGGCTGGTTAAAGTGTCAAATAGGATTCGAAAGTGATTGGGCTTACCGCATCCAAAGCAACATCTTCAAAGAGTTTATCTATGAGCCACCTCAAAATCGAGGTGTCTACACTAAGCAGTGCTTCTCAATAGCAGTGTACTTTTCTTCACAAGCCAGGAACGTTCTACTCAGGTAGTAGATGGCCTTCTCTTTCTTTTTGCTTTCATCGTGTTGAGTGAGCACCACTCCGATTGAAGAAGGAGTGATAGATACGTACAGCAGCAAAGATCTCCCTAGTATAAGTGTTGACAAGATGGGAGGATTCATGAGATAAGTCTTGAGTTCAAAGGACTTTTGGGAATTCTTGTCCCATATGAACTCTTTTCCTCCTTTTAATAGTTCATAGAAAGGCTTGCATCAGTCAACGTGCTATGAAAAGAATCTCCGGACAAATAGCCAATGAGTCCCCTAAGCTCCTTAATATTCTGTGGGAGAAGCATTTGTGCAATTGTCTTGACTTATTGTAGGTCTACCTCAATTCCTCTTTTGTTGATGATGAAGCCTAGCAACTTGTCGATGGTAACTCCAAATACACATTTCTTTGGATTCATCTTTAGCTGATACTACCTTGCTCAACTTAGTACTTTTCTCAATGCCTCAAAGTGATCTTCCCTTGTTTTTGACTTGACCAGGATGTCGTCGACATATACATCCATGCAGTCATGCATCATGTCATGGAATACAACCATCATTGCCCTCTAATATGTAGCATCGACATTCTTGAGTCCAAATGGCATGACGACATAACAGTATGTTCCCCATGGCGTGATGAACGATGTCTTTTCCTGATCTTCTTACTTGTTTGATCTGGTTGTAGTCAAAGAAGCCATCCATAAATGATAGCATATCGTATCTTGTGGTGTTGTCCACTAGCAGGTCGATGTGTGGCAAACGGAAATCGTCTTTAGGCTAGGCATTGTTAAGATTACAGTAGTCGATGTAGACTCTGACCCTCCCGTTCTTCTTGGCTACTTGTACAATATTGGAGAACCATTTGGGGTATACGACCACCTTGATGAATTTAGCCTTGTTGAGCTTGTCGATCTCCTCTTTAACTTTTAGCACCAGTTCTGGTCTCAACCACCTCAACTTTTGTTTGATGGGCTTGGCGTCGGGATTCAGCAAGAGTTGGTGCTCCACCAAAGTTGACTGCAAACTGGGCATATCCTCATATTTGAAAGCCAGGACATCCACAAATTCTTTTAGGATCTTGGCCATTTCAACGTGCTCCTCGTGACTTAAGCTAGCACTTATGAGTACTGACTTGGGCTCCTCCGTGGTCCCCAGATTTATTTCCACAGTTTCCTTTTTGGCAGCCTTGGTTTGCTCATCATATTTGTCCATTAAATGCTGAAGCAGGTCCGAGTCGGCTTCCTCATCTTCCTCATCACTGTTGTAGTTCAATAACTCGTAAGCCTGTATATCTACACATCTCCCAAACTTATCAAATTCCTTTATCAGGAAAACCATTTAGCAGTAGCCAGGTGTCAAGGCATTGCCTCCATGTAATGACATACATGAATAGTTTTTGAAACGGTGGTCAAGGACAACCGCGAGCCGCTACTACTGACATAGTGATCCTACTTTCCCTTATTTGAAATCGAAACTAAATTATTTCTAGGAAAAGAAAACAATGCAGAATTAAAAAAAAAATTATTTACATGATCTAAGGGGATGTCCCTAGAGTTACCTCCATCAGTAGAGGTTTGGGCCCTTCTAGGGGCACTCGTCATTTCTGACGTTCCCACCATCTTGGAAAGGCTCATGATTCGCTTCTTGGTCTGGATCACTTTTGGGCCTACGGGTGGACGAATCGTCGGAGATGTTCGCACTAATGTGGCGAACTTTGTTAATCAACCGTTGGGACCTTCTTAAACTCCACTCAGTGAGTTGGCCCAATGTAGGAGGTGGTTTTGGAGTTGTAGGCAAAGGGAGCTCAAAAACATCAACAGCAGTGGAGGCACGCGATTGCTTGTCTGGAGGTACAAGAGCTAGCGCACTAGATGAGGATGTCGATGGGCTTAGTTGCTGCAGGGGAGCTGGTTGCTTTGACTGCTGTGGGGGAACTGGTGGCTCTATTTACCACAGGGGAGTCGGTGGCTCCGAGTATGAGGAACCTGATGGCTCTGTCTGTTGTGGGGGAGCCGATGGCTTTGTTTTGCTGTAGGGGATCTAGTAGCTCTAAGTATGGGGGATTCGGTGGCTCTGTCTGCTGTGGGAGAGTTGATGGCTTTGTCTGTAAGTCGAGAGTTCTAAAGAGTTGGGGGATACTCTCACCGTCTTCTACATCTAAACCAGCGTCCTTTGCATGTTTGGTTGTGGCCACGTACTCTCGTGGGAGGGTGTTTGATGTGTCTTATTTAATTACCATAAGTGCACGGTGTACTATGTAGTACGTTGCAAATACTGATCGAATCCCACAGAGAAAAGTGTTCCAAAAACAAAGAATATTATCAATTATTGAGATGAAAATGGAGAGATGTTGATTAAGGATTAAACACTTAAGAAAAATTCAAAATAAATGAAGAGCTAGGATTTTTGAATCCATTCATGTAAATATAAATACATGATCAAATCCATTCTATGTTTCTCGATTGATCTAAATAATTTGATTTAATGATTCTTATCTTAACAAGCATAATCTATATGCAATGCATCATAGGCTATCAAGTCAAGGAATAAAAACATACAAATCAAATTAAATCAAATGATCTATGAAGAAACTGCGATTATTCACATAGTCTTCATTCTAATCTTCCCTAAGCATAGACTAAAAAGAAAATCTCAATATTAATCTATGAAAGTTTATCGATGTTATGAGGTTGTTATGCAATATACATTCAATTCACATGATCATAGCATTAAGCATAAAGAGAAAACATAGAGCAATTTAATCATGACATCTAATATTACATGAACTTCATCTCAATCCTAGATCTAAAAACTTAACCACACATGATTACATAAAACATAAAAATAAAAGAGGAGGAGGAAGGAGAAGTGGAAGACAAAATGTAAAAACAAATAACTTTATTGAAATAGAATTTGGAATTACAAATGATCTTCAAGGTCTTCCACAATCTCCCCTTTACAAATGAAAATCAACGGCTATCTAAAACCTAGAAGACTAGATTCCTTTACACAAGGGGTCCTTTTATAGATTTACAAGGACTTCCACACATTAGAGACAAATCCACATACAACAATAATATTTTTACATTTGAATACAAGATATTTTCCAACAAAAGCCAAGCATGCACAAAAGACCAGGTCACTGCTCCTGATTTGGTGCCTTAAAGGCGCCTGAGCACTCTCTAGGAGCCTAGGAGGCGCCTAGGTCATCCGGAGCGGTTGCTAACTTGGTCTCCCATTGATCAATTCTTCTTTCCTATATTTTTGACATATGGAAAATACGGATTTGACATCTTGACGTATCTTTAGAATTTTCCATGCAAATATCTTCCTTTTTGGCACAATTATTCTACTCCCCTTGTTTTTCCTAGGTTCCTACAAGATTTATATAAAACACCTTGAGAAACATTATTTATATACAAAACAGATAGATATAGGAATAAAGTATGTATGCATAATGAATTCATCAATGTTTGGGTATAGAATGCCTCTAATGGTGGAATGATTTCTCAAATTCCATTGTCGAGGTTGCCATTTTGGGAACTGGTTGAAACCTAGTCTCACTTTGGCTTCCAATCATATGCTTGTACTTGCTCCTTTATTCTCTTTCCTTTTGGTCTGAACCCTTGGCCCTCCTTGTAGTCAATCTTCCTCATGATTTCCCATCCTACATTCAGGAGGGGCTTCTTTGTTTTAGGAGATGACTTTATTCCGTATGTTAACTTGGGCTTAGCCCATCTCTCTCTGAATTCAACCATGGAGATTATACTTTTCCCTTTTTCTACTCTGATTGACTTTTATCGCATGCTAACTTTGTGTGGCAGATAGATCATATTTACTTCAACCTCTTTGGCTAGCACATCCCTTTTTATTTTTATAATCTTCTCGTTGTGGGGGAACTTCAGGCACTGATGACGAGTAGACGAAACTGCCTTTAGGCTGTCAAGCCACTGCCTTCCCAAGATAATTTGATAAGGAACAATCATGTCTATGACGATTAGTTGAGTCAGGATTTGGGTTGACCCAATCCTGATTTTTGTGGTCCATTTGCCATGGATTTTTCTTTTACTGTCATCATATCCAGCAATCATCATATCTATGGGGGTTAATGCAGCTTCATTCACACCTAATGTTCTAATTGTAGATAGGGAACAAATATTCATGGATGCCCCTATGTCTACTAATACTCCGAATACTAAATGATTATTTACAGAAATTGTTACATTCAAAGGAAACAAGAGATCCGACCCCTCAAAATTCCACTCCTCGTCAAGGTTGAGCTATCTAAGTGACAACAAGGGATCAAAATAAACGATAAGTGTAACATCTGGGCCTGATTATCCATTTTTATTATAAACCATGTAATTATTTGCAATATAGTGTTTAATGGTTTATTAATGGATAATCTGTTGTTTCTTGGTTGTGTGAGGTTGTAGTTGGCTTTCTGTGCATCTGCCTGTGGTTTGGGATCCATGTAGAGTCCGGTTGGAGGATGCACAGTTGTCTTGGTTCGCGTGCCGTTCTTTCCTCTTTTCTTTTCTTCCTCTTTCTCCTCCTTTTCTCTCACGAGCCACACCCTTCCACTAATTCCTCGTCTTCTTTTTCTTTCTCTTCTTCCACCCGTGCCACCAGCAACGAAGGCCTGTGCCTCCAGCGACGAAGGCCCGTGCCTCCCTATCTCGTCCGACGGGATGGATGGCCGGCGCCAAGTGATCGGTGGCGGAAATAAGAGAGGGAGGTAGGAGTGGGCAGAGTAGAGGAAGAGTGCGGCGAGAAAGGAAAGGAAGAGAAGAAAGGGAGTTGAGGAACGCGAGTTGGGAGGAGGCGGTGAGCCGTCTGTGCGTTCCGATGGAGCTTGTGGAGGCTTACCGGAGTGTGGTAAGGGTCGCCTGAGGCCTGAGTCAGGTACGCGATCCCATCTCCTCCTTCTGTTCTGTTTTTGGTTAACAGTAGGTTAAATGCATGAAAATCGTAATAAATGCATGGAAATTGTAGAAAAATTATAATATGATTGGAGATGAGTTCTATGATGTGTTTGTATAAGGATCATGCTAGGTTGCGTGGATTTTGGGAGTTTTGTGGAGTTTTTGCCTTAAATGTTTTAAGGTTTATTTCTGAGCATGATTCCTTTGCGAATTTATATCTTCCTGTGTGGTTGATGAAATCTTGAATGGTTTGAGGGGTTTTGAAGTAGACTTGAGGGTCTACACCTCATGTTTTTATGAGAATTTATGGTGTTTGTTTGGAGGTCCGATCCTTACTCCCACTTGGGGGAGAAAAGGAAGATGGTGGCCTGGGGAGTTTTCTGCAACAGCAGAAAACGGTATGCCGAATTGGATTCGGCATAACGAATTGCTCCCAGGCAGTACCCCGCGTTAGGGCCTCGGACGACCGAAAGAAATCGGTCGATCGTTTCCCCTGTGTCTGAGAAATCTGACAGGGATTCGGTATACCGAAGAATTTCGGTATACCGAATCAGGAGATTTCGGCATACCGAAATGGAAAAACGGTATGTCGATTTTGCCCAGTCTTTCAAAGGCTTTAATGTGATTTTTAATGATGTTAAGTGGTTGTTTTGGTATGGTGGATTTATGTGATTGGCGTTGCCCCGTGTAGCAACATGGAGGCATGTGGAACCCCAAACAATGGATTTGGGTGTGGTTTTGGGTTTTGACCCTACAAAAGAATGAAATGGAAAATGGGTTTTGGAAAATTGGAAAGAGTTTTGGAACACTAATAATGTGTTATGAAAAGACTGTGGTTCCGAGCTTTGAGCCGGTGTAGGCTGAGCCTGGGCCTTTGAGCCTAGTTGTTTGGGTCACCGAGCTCCTCGTAGCAGTGTAGGCTGAGCCTGGGCCTTTGAGCCTAGTTGTTCGGGTCACTGCCGGTGTAGGCTGAGCCTGGGTAGGTGTACCTAGTTGTTCGGGTCACCGAGCTCGAAGCGGTGTAGGCTGAGCCTGGATCATTGGACCTAGTTGTTCGGGTCACCGACTGGGGCGTCTTCAGAGACGTATCTCCGTGCTCCTGTGAGGAACATGAAACTTGAGGCTTGTTGGCCAGGGCGATGACATCCCGCATGGGGAATCTCATCGCGGCAGTGCAGGGAGTTTGGGAAAGGATGTCCTCACCTACTACTTGTGTGCCAGGTTACCCCTGATCAAGGTAACAACAGTAATGAAAGTGGGAATGAATAATGAAAGAGTAATGTGTGTGTTCAGGATTGGACTTGAGAAATGGTCCTAGAATCCTGAAAAGAAATGTTGATGTTTTAACCAGTTGCCAGCCAGTGTTTATGATTTGGTTTTGAGCCCAATGGGGCATTGTGTTTTAGGTTGGATCTGGTTAGAATGTGTTTTTGAAAAGTGTGTTTTGGGAAGAAATTCCCAATATTGAAAATGGAATTGTTTTGGAAAAGGAAAAATGAATTCCAAAAGGATTTTGAAAGGAATGTTTTGTAAGAAAAAGTGGTTTTGGAATGAATTTCCAAATGTTTGAGAAAGAAAAGAATTTGGTTTTGGGATTGAATTCCCAAGTGATTATTTAATAAAAGAGAATGATTTTCAAAGGAGTAAACCAAGTTTTACAAAATGATAAGAAACTGGTTTCTTTTGGTTTTGCCGAGTTTTCTTTGTGGTTGTGTGTTTTAGGGGCGCGTACTGGGTGACTTAGATGTCACTCACGCGTGCTGTTTGGTTTTCAGGTGCAGACCGCTTGCAGCCAGGTTCCGGTGCAGGAATTGGAGCT